>JAGDQO010002433.1:0-258414 GCA_018342035.1 Solanum appendiculatum | reverse complement strand
CTGCTCCTTCCCATGAACCAACTCAGCAGGGGGAGTGCTCATAGAAGAGCATGGAAATTCTGAGGACTTGATCAAGCATTTTTCTGAGTTTGTACTGCCAGCGTCAGTGTCATTTGTATGCATATATTCACTTCCATCTTCCGCCAATGTGTTGGAATCTTCCTTGAATATCAAGTCTTCACCATCCTTAATATTCAGAGATTCAGAAAAATGGTGCCCAAGATCACTAGCAAAAGGACCTCCTGGATTGCCAGAAGCACAACCAAGAGTCTCTGATGACTCACAAAAGCAACTTATACTTTCAGAGTCAAACTTGTAATTAGCAGAACAAACGGCCATCAATTGAAGAGAGCAGCAAAGATCTGCACAAACATGCACATGTAGTTTCAGCACAAACAAGAAGCAACATTTGTTAGAAAAGAACAAAGATGTTACAGTTATACAACTGAACTTCGAGGATAATTAATTGCACGTTGAACTTAACCAGTCATCTCAAAGTTATCACATGAATATTTTTTAGATCCTTCTAGATTTGATCCATCTATCATGACAAAGAAGCAAATCTAAAGTCAAAGAAAAGAATGCGCATTGATTCTCATAACATTAGTTAATATGGATGCTGCACTTCAAACAAATACTTCCAAAATTCTTGCTTATAGTCATCTTCAACTTACGGAGTCATGACCCTAAATAGGAAGGTATGGGGTCAAGGACAAGGGTAATTGGTAGCGAGTGTTGTTGTACTGTTATGTGGGAGAGGCAGGGGGCAAGTCTCCTCCTCCTCCTTGTTTAGTAATATTAGTTAGTATTTGTATCATATCTTATTCTTCAATTTTCACTACTACGTATGCACAGTTTATCTCGCTATTTTGTTGCCGTCAATTTCCTTTCAATCCTGCTTTGATTACATGTTTTTTGAGCCGAGGATCTATCGGAAACAACCTCTCCACCTCACAAGAATAGGGGTAAAGTTTACATGCGACCTACCCCCACTTGTGGTATCAACTATACAACTTTTGGGCAAATATTCACCCTGCCTATAAGTAATCTGCCTTAAAAGGAAAAGTATGGATTTCCGATCACCATTACAAGTTCATCATTACAAGAATTAGCCATCACATAATCCAACGTTACTAGAATTGATCAATTATTAACTTTATGAATTATCTAGACATAGATCGGAAGCAAGATAAATTTTTTTTACCCAAAACAGATGTTATGTAATTTAAATAACCATAAAACACCAATCAGATTGACAACCTGATCCTATAATTGCAAAAAACAATCAAATCACAAATCATTACCTTTCAGTATGTCGATATAACGCAAAATCACGCAAATTTCCACCAGATTCGGCTACAACTACTCGGAAAAAAATCTGAAAGAGCTGAAAAATCCCTCGAAACAAACAGAAAACCAGCAAGATAGCAACTGAAACAGCAACGAAGAACAAAAAAAAATACAGACGAAGACGAATTAAACGTTAACTAAAACTATTACGCAAAGGCTTCAAACGATGAGAACACAAAACACCATAGAAAGAAGCAGCTTGAGGTAAAGTCAACACATCCAATACAAAAGGCAACACCGAATGCATCGTAACGATGCGATGCCCTTCGATTTCCCACCGCCACCAAAACCAAAATCCCTAATTCCAAAAAAAAAAAACTCGATTCACCTCCACACAACAAAATCTCTCAAATTACATTGATCGAATTCGAAGAAATCGAAAAAATGGATGAAGAAGATTGAATTGCTCGAATTTCAAAGAAGCACAATCAGAAAACGAGTAAATCGGATCATTATTATAGCCCTAAATTACCATTGAATTCAACGGAAGACCAAAACAATTGAGGGAAGATAATGGAAAAAAAAAAGAAAAGTATTTATATTTATATGTATATGGTGTATTGAATACGTTAAAAAAAATGGAAAATAAGGGTTGTTTGTTTCAGAATTAATTTTGGAATAAAATTTATAATTTTTTCGTTTATTTTTCATTTTATTTATTTATTATAAAAAAAAATTAAAATTCGTTTGGTATGAGTGATGAGGAATAATTAATTTTGGAATTTATTTTAGAATGAGTTTATCTTATATTTGGTTGAGATAAAATAGTGCGATACCTTATTTCAGAATTAGTTATTTCGCGATAGTAACGAGGATGGAATAATAATCTTGGGATAATTAATTTTTGAATAACTTGTTCCCAAACAAACGAGTCATAAGAACTAATTTAGTTTCTAATTTGTCTTTATTTAACTATGGTTATTTCTCCAATGTATTTTACAAGAAAGTGAATTAATTATATAGTGTTCAAAGGTTAATATAGTACTCCTTCTATTTGTTTTTACTTGTCATATATGCTTATTAAGAAAAGAGAGAAGTATTGAAACAAGCATTGAAAACATTTCTAAACTTGACGTGAATTATAAGTTTCATCTCTGAACTACTGACAGTCTTAAAAACACCATTTTATTTGATTAATGAACTTAAATACACCCTCGATCTTGCAACATGAGCGAAATACACCCTTAAATTCTCATCAAGTTTAGGGTGTTTTCAACACTTCTCTCAGCTTTTTATTAAGAGTCTCACGCTCTCACAAGAATTTGAGAGCACTTGTTATTTCATGTGGCAGATCAGGAGTCTATCTATGTTTAGTTAGTCAAGCAGAAGCGTGTTTTTAAGGATGTCAATAGTTCGGAGACAAACCTAATAATTTGTATCAAGTTGAGGGGTGTTTTTGATACTTATCTCTTAAAAAAAACGATAAACATGATTATTTTATCACACTATCTTTATTAATTGATGTTGATATTAATGGTGAAAAATAGTTTGAAAAATAATTAATTAATATTAAAAATAAAACATGAAAAAATAATTATATTTTCTTGATATGTTAAAATTAACAAGTAAAAATAAAATTTTAATTTTAAAAATAGTGAACAAGTAAAAATATAGAGATAGAGTACAATTGTAATTCTATTTATTTTTTCATATGTAAAACTAATATTTGATAAGTAAAGAGTAATCTATTTAAATAAATTCATAATGTAATATAAAGTTTATCTTTAGTTTAATTCTGAGAAATACTACCTTATGCATCAAATTAATTATTTTATCTCATTTTTATGAATATAATTTCAGAATAATTAGTTAGTAAACCAAACAACTCCTAATAGAATATTATTGAGGCAATGAATGTGACAGGTCGATTTATGACATGGCTAATCCTGTTCGTACACGTGTAAGTACGGTGAGATTTCATTTTCTCAGATTTCAGATATTTCTGAAACTTAGGCTGGGCTTCAATATTTTCCTCATTGGTAATTGGGCCTCGTACATACGCGTTCTCCGGGTCATTTGTCGCCCCTTTAGACTTTTATGCTAATTTCTAATTATATGAAATGGAAGAAAAAAAAATTGTGATACTAAATATGTTAGGAACTTAGGATATGTTTGTGATTATAATCAAAAGGTGGATCCACGATTTGAAGATTAGGAGTATCTGTTGGATTTCAGGTTCTATTTTACGTAATTCGATATAAACACTTAGGGGTCGTTTGGTTACTGGTTAGAGTTATGCAGTGTTTAGTTATGCAAGTATTAGTTATGCAGGTATTAGTTATGCAGGGTTTAGTTATGCAGATATTAATTATGCATGTATTAGTTTTGTGGGGTTATTTAGTTATGTAGAGATTACATTACATAAATTATTAACTATTGAATATTGAATTTAATATAAATTAATATATATTATTTACAAATAAATAAGCAAGCAAATAGTATAAATTCTCTCTAAAAAAATAAAGAAAGGAATTTTCTCTATACTTAAGTAGGAATTCTGTTTTTTTCCTCTATTTTTTAATGTTTAAAGCTTATAAAAATAAAATATTATTAATATTAAGTACATAATACTATCCTATTTTATATAATGTAAATTTCTATCAATATGTTGCATGTATTGTTAGTACATTTTTAGTATACCAACTATATGAATTATTATAAATTCACATTCTAAATAAATAAAAATAATACATGATAATTAAATATGTGGAATATATTTGGTAATATATAGTGCTAATATATCATTAGCATATACGTTGTCAAAATTATACATTCCGATTCATAATATTAATAAAATATTTATATTTTGATTTCAAAATGAAAACAAATAAAAAGTTGTTCGTATACAAAAAGAAATAAGAAACAAAAATAGTTAGGAAAATAGAATAGTTATGTAAAGTTTTCAATAAAAAAAAGATTTAAAAATAAATTAATAGGGATAAATGTGTAATTTAACATTTTAATACATTTATAACCAATACCCACATAACTTATTCCACCTTCTATCCTGCATAACTTATACATAGATTCCCTCATAAGTTATGTAGGTATTAATTATGTAGGATTACAAAAAATGCAACCAAACACCGTATAAAATTAATACATGAATAACTTTTATACAATATTTAAAAACATATCAACCAAACATGGTACAAGTCATGTTGACTTTTCTACCTAATACAAAACTTTTACCAAACATAGTAAAAATTAATACATTTTTTTTATACATGAATAAGATGCCTCTTATACGGTAACCAAACGGCCCCTTAGTGCTGGTATATATAGAGATAATGAATAACTAATCAGAGCTCCAATGCGGACTTCGAGGTGGGAAACCAAAAAAGAAAAAAAAAACATCATTAACATAAAGACAGAAATTACATCAAGAGTGTAGAATTTAACAAAGTAAATATGTATTGCAAAGTAATTTCTGGCTTATATTCTTGTTTAACTTTTGTATGCATAATATAATTTTTTAACAAAAAATGTTCAACTAATCATTCTTCGATGCCATATGACTTCTTTTGATCAAGGTCGAGATTCTAAGAATCATGGTAGTGCTTAATCCAACAGGGGAATTGACTAAAACAAGGAGCTCGGGCCCTCAAGAATCCCCATACCACCTCAAGAGAGCATTCCAACCCCCAAAAACCCAACCAAAAGATAGCTAAATTCCCATCACTAACCTTATTTCGGATTATGTGGCTGATTCACTGAGAAAAGAAGGCAAACAAGAAATTTCCTTCATATGTAACCATTGAAGTAGTACTTGATAAACTGCAAATGATTTGTTTTACAAAACATAAAACAAGTACACTGTTCACTAGCCCTACAACAAGCAGAAATTAGATACCAAACCTACATACATTGACAGATTATTTAGACCAAACACTAGTAATCAATCCTAAATCAAGTAACTTTGGTACAGTCTCCATCACATCATCAAACGAGAAACTGCAATTTCAGAAATTTAAGCCTTTCGTGGTGATTTGGTAGCCTTAGATGGTGATTTAGCATGTTCTTTCCCAACTTTATCGGATTTCTTGGGCAGAAGAACTGGATTGATGTTAGGAATAACACCACCATGAGCAATGGTTACACCAGATAGAAGTTTTCCGAGTTCTTCATCGTTCCTCACAGCTAACAAAACATGCCTTGGTATAATTCTGTTCTTCTTGTTGTCTCTTGCTGCATTTCCAGCCAATTCCAAAACCTACACAAAGAGAAAGAAACACCACCATAATCAACACCAGCTCCAACTAATTATGTAATGATCATATGGATCGATCAATCAATCAACTATAGTTTCAATTTGCTCATATTACAATGTATTCGAGCAAATTAGAAATACTCTAAAAGCAAAATTGTCTACTAATCTCAATCTACAAACATTCCAGTTTATTCTAACAACTTAATTCAAACATTGAATGTATTGGAAGCAATGAACACCTCAAACAAAGAAGAAGAAACTATCATAGAAGAGAAAAATATCTTCATATCTGAGAGAAACCAAATTATACAAGAGAGTGGAATGAATTACCCCAAAATTAACTACATGTTCTTACTTATATACAACTCTATTTCTACCTCCTATTGACAGCTGTACATTCTCTAACTAACTAATTAATATAACAAACAATTTAACAGAATCTGTTATATAACTAACTTTAGCTAACTACCACTACACTTAGCTAAGTCACTGCACCAGTTCCATCACTCCCCCTCAAGCTGGCAGGTGTGAATACATTCAGGATACCCAGCTTGGACACTAAGTACTCATGTTGTGATCTAAACAATCCTTTTGTCATAATGTCTGCTTGTTGCTCTTGTGTTGCTAGATATAATGGTCTGATCAATCCCTTTTGAATCTTTTCTCTTATAAAATGACAATCTATTTCAATGTGCTTGGTTCTTTCATGGTATAATGGATTTGCTGCTATCTGTAAAGCTGCTTTACTGTCACAAAAAACTTCCACTGGCATTTCTAGTTTTTCTCCCAGCTCCTTGAACAATGCTGCAAGCCAAACCAATTCTGAGACTGTAGAAGCCATACTCCTGTATTCTGATTCTGCTGAACTTCTGGAGATGGTTGCTTGCTTCTTAGATCTCCATGATATCAAGGACTCTCCATGTTTGATTAAGAAACCTGTCACAGACCTTCTTGTATTTGGACATGCTGCCCAATCTGCATCACAGTATGCTATCAACTTGTTTTCTTTCTTGCTACTCATCAATATGCCCATAGCAGGCTGTCTTTTAACATATCTAACAACCTTAATAGCTGCTTCCATGTGTGACTTCTTTGGATTCTGCAAAAATTGACTCAGTGTTTGGACCGCAAAGCTAATATCTGGCCTTGTCATTGTCAAGTACAACAACCTTCCAATCAGCCTTTGGTATGTACCTATATCTGTCAAGATGTGATCACTTGTGACTCCTCCTGCTTCATCTACTTCTGTTGTAGTCAGTTTCATATTAGGATCTAATGGTGTCCATGATGGTTTAGCACCAGTTAGTCCCAACTCTTCTATCATTTCTAGAGCATATTTTCTCTGATTCATCAAAATTCCTTTAGGTGATCTGCTAAACTCAATCCCTAAGAAGTATCTCAAAGTTCCAAGATCCTTAATCTTGAACTTAGCATGTAATTCCTCCTTAGTTTGTTCAATCATTTTTAGATCACTCCCAGCTACAAGCATGTCATCTACATATACCAACACAACTACAATATGCTCATTGTGTCTTTTGGTAAATAAGGAATGATCCAAAGTACTTTGTATGAAACCAGAATCCACCAATGCATCAGTGAGTTTAACATTCCATTGTCTATTGGCTTGTTTGAGACCATACAGGGATTTGACTAGCCTACAAACCAAACCTGACTTCTCCTCCTGGCTAGCAAAATCCTCAGGTAGTGTCATATACACCTCATAAAAAAGGTCACCCTGTAAGAAAGCATTGTAGACATCTAGTTGATGGATATGCCATCCAGAGGCTGCAGCAATAGACAACACACTTCTCACAGTAACAATTTTAACAACAGGTGAGAAAGTATCTTGGTAGTCCAGACCAGCTTTCTGATTATACCCTTTTGCCACTAATCTTGCCTTATACCTTTCTATGTCTCCATTTGCTTTGAACTTCACTTTATACACCCATCTGCATCCAATGGGAACCTTACCATGGGGTAGTTTTACCAATTTCCATGTATGATTATCCTCAAGTGCCTTTATCTCTTCTGTCATTGCCTGGATCCAATGGGGATCTTTACATGCCTCGTGATAATTCTGAGGCTCAGAGATACAAGAAAAAGCCTTGAGATAAGACTGGTATTGAATGGACAGGTTGTCATAACTCAGAGTGTGAGACAATGGGTAAACAGTAGATGTGGAAGTATTAGCAACATTAGTGATGAAGTCATTCATCCAAGTAGGAAGCTTCCTTGGTCTGGTAGAGTGTCTAGTATCTCTAGGAGAAATGTCTGGAGGCTCAGACACCTCAGCAGGGACTGCAGTGGATGTAGGCATTTGAAGAACTGGAGGTGGTGGATCAGGTAGAGCATGAGGAATCACTGGAACAATATTATCATCAACACCTGTAAGAGTATCTAAAAACACAGGATGAGATACAGGATGAGATACAGGATGTGTCTTAAAGGGAAAGATATCCTCTTTAAAAACCACATCTCTGGATATGAAGAAAGAATGAGTATCCAAGTTATAGAGAACATAACCCTTAGACACATCTGAATAACCCATATGAACTGCAGCCACTGCTCTAGCTGTGAACTTATCTCCAGTTGGCAAGACCTTTGCATAGCATAAGCAACCAATGATCCTGAAATGATCACATGCACTTTTGCACCCATGAAACATCTTAAAAGGTGTACTCCCTTTCAAGGCAACCGAAGGCAATCTATTTATCATATAAACAGCCCCTAAGACACAATGACCCCAAAACTTCAATGGTATTGAACCTTGAAATCGTATAGCTCTGGCCAATTCTAAAATGTATCTATGTTTTCGTTCCACCACTCCATTTTGTTGTGGGGTGTAAACACAGGACTTCTGATGGATAATACCATGAGTTTTGAATAGGTTGGCACATTCTGAATTGACAAATTCTGTACCATTATCAGTTCTCACCAT
This sequence comes from Solanum appendiculatum, assembly GCA_018342035.1. Taxonomy (NCBI): domain Eukaryota; kingdom Viridiplantae; phylum Streptophyta; class Magnoliopsida; order Solanales; family Solanaceae; genus Solanum; species Solanum appendiculatum. Next base: position 249,916 of record JAGDQO010002433.1, on the reverse strand, counting down.
TTTAATTGTCTTCCCAAATTGAGTTATAATAAGTTTGATGAAATCTCTCAGAATTACTACAACATCACTCTTGAGTTTCAACAAGAAAATCCAAGTCATACGAGAATAGTCATCCACAACTGTTAGAAACATTTTATTTCCATCAAAAGTAGGTACATGAAATTGTCCCCATACATCCAAGTGCAACAAATCAAAAACTGAAAGAGATCTATTATGACTATCAGGAAAAGGAATCCTAGTCTGCTTAGCAAGTGGACAAATATCACAATTACTAAGAACTTGTTTACATTCATCATGATTAATATTGAAAAGCTGTTGCATAGCCCCAACAGAAGCATGACCAAGTCTCTTATGCCAAAGCAAAATATCTATGTTGTTCCTTCTAGCTAACAGCCCTCTAACTGAATCCTCATTAGTGTGTGCTGATCCTTTATGTTTTAACAAGTAAAGTCCCCCATTTTCTTCACCAATCTCCAACACCTTCCCACTTGAGAGGTCCTGGAATACACAGAAGTTAGGGAAAAATGTGACTGAACATTGTAACTCTTTAGTTAATCGAGAGACAGACAATAGATTGTATCTAAAATCTGGAATATGCAGGACACTACTCAATGTTTTTCCATCCATGATCCCACAACTACCAATGTGAGAAACATCCACCGTACCACCATTAGGTAAAAACACCTTTCTATCTGTAACACTAGCAGGTTCCTCAGTTTGTAGCATTCCTCTATGTGAAATCATGTGATTACTAGCACCAGTATCAATTATCCATTCTTCCTTAGAGGCATTGAAACTAGGGGTAAAAACATTACCTGCACTAGAAGCCTCTACAACAGAAGAAGGGAAAAACGTACCTCCCATGTTGGCTGAATCAGACATTTTGCTTCCTGAGCCTTCACCAACAGTGTCCTTGTCTATAATCCTCTGGAATTGACTGTAATGATGTGGATTGTCCATGTGCTGCATCAGGTGATGGTATTGATTGTGTGAGTAACTGGAAGAGTCTACACATTTGCACCAATCATCAGAATATCTTCCAGTCATGCCACCCTCACATTGAGATTCAGGCAGCATTACACCTTTCCCATTGGAGGATACATCTCTAGACTTATGAACACAAGCAGTTCGAGATTGTCCATAATCAGAGTAGTTTCTACTATCTTCAACTCTCACATTATAAGCCTGACCCCGAGGGTCTCCTCCTCCTCTAGGATCTCCTCCTCTCTGAGTAGCAGCATTAGGACTTGCAGAATTAGGATTTCCAATTTTCTTTCGAAATTTAAAATCTGGTGGATAACCAATCAACTTGTAACAATCAACGCGAGAATGTCCCATCATCTTACAATAATCACACTGAACATTCCAGTTCCTCTTGAACTTCTGGGGATGAGGATTACGTCCAGGAATGAGTGCAGCAACATCGATGTTCAACAGAGGGCTAGCAACATGAGCCATATTCCTTTGTTGTTCTCTCTCGATCATCATTGAATAGGCCTGATTAACAGAGGGAAGTGGTAGTAACATCAAAATCTGACCTCTAGCCTGCTCATATGATTCATTAAGGCCCAACAAAAACTGTAAGAGCTTTTGCCTAGTCATAAACACCACAAAATCTCTGGATTTATCACAAGCACATCCAGGAAAAGGAGCGAGACAATCAAACTCTGCCCAGAGCAAACGCAGACGAGTGAAATACTCAGAGATACTACTCGTTCCTTGAGTCAAGGTAACAATTTCCCTATGTAATTGAAAGATCCTTGAGCCATCAGCCTTATCAAACCGCTCTTTGAGATCTCTCCAAACATCACAGGCATCAGAAGAATACACAATACCACTCAATAACTCTTTCGAAACAGAGTTCATGATCCACGAGAGAACAATCGCATTGCAACGTTCCCATAGATCTGTTAGATTTGGGCCAAAATCTTCCTTTCTGCATTTACCATCGATCAGTCCCAACTTGTTTCTCCCAAGTATGGCGATCCGCATCGAACGACTCCAAACTGAATAATTTTCCGATCCAATTAGCTGAATAGAGATCAGAACCACTCCAGAAGTATCAGATGAACTGAGATACAGAGGATGATTATGACCTAACTTCTCCGGTAATTCATTATCTACCACAATTGCCATAATTTCTCCTCACAAGCTTTCAAAAAACCACTATCAATGGCTGTCTTGCTTTGATACCATATTGGAAGCAATGAACACCTCAAACAAAGAAGAAGAAACTATCATAGAAGAGAAAAATATCTTCATATCTGAGAGAAACCAAATTATACAAGAGAGTGGAATGAATTACCCCAAAATTAACTACATGTTCTTACTTATATACAACTCTATTTCTACCTCCTATTGACAGCTGTACATTCTCTAACTAACTAATTAATATAACAAACAATTTAACAGAATCTGTTATATAACTAACTTTAGCTAACTACCACTACACTTAACTAAGTCACTGCACCAGTTCCATCAGAATGATTTACTGAACTATAATTAGCTCTATTGATGAAAATTTGGAAATATATAAGCTAGCATTTAGCCATAGATTTTGAAAAATTATCTTCAAAGATCATACATACACTCTATCGTTCCCAAACCTCACTTGTGAGGATACATTAGGTATGTTATTAGTATCTTCAAATATCTGATTGGCCATAAAATTTGATTAAAAATCTAATCTTCGAATATTTTCAAGTTCCCAAAAACAGGCTCAAACCAATTTCTAAATTTTCAGATTCACTTACAAAAAACTTCAAAATTTTCAAACTTCAAAAAACTCAAATTTTCAAGTTCCAAATTCAAAATTGTAGGAAATAAACCAAGAATCGGATTCCTAAGTAGTTTAGGATTCCTTACTAGTTTAGGATTTGTTATTTATGGTATTTACTTATTTATTGTTTAATAATTTGTTAGTTTTATAGTTTCCTAGTCCTAGTTTACTTTGATTGTTAGTCCTATAAATAAGGGTGTCTTATTACATATTTTAAATATAGTGAGAGACACATTCATTGTGTAGTGAGAGATACATTAATTGTACAAAAATACAAGAGTCATTGAGTTATTAAATAAAGCCTCTCACAAAATCATTATGTTGGGTCTTTCACTTGTGCATATATTATTACCTTATCTAATTTTATTTCCTTCAAATTGGTATCAGAGCTTGTGTGAGATCTTTATAAAAGCTTGTGTGCGATCCTTATAAAAGCTTGTGTGAGATCCTTATAATAGTCGTATGTGAGATCCAACATATACAAAAGAATATAGATATTTCATATTTACCCGAATGTCCCGATTTTGTGTTTGATAGCAAAAATAATTTTGAAAATTGGTATCAACAGATGATGAATTTTTTCAAAACTGTTGGACTATGGTCCATTATTGATATTGGATTCATGGATGCCCCAGAGGACACAACATTGACTGGTGAAGCTGCAAAACAATTAGAGAAAAATAGAAAATTGAATTATAAGGCATGGTTTTACCTTGATAGAACGGTCGGATTGTGTATATATAATAAAATTTTATATGCTACGTCAGCAAAGGAGGCTTGGACAATTTTAACAAAAACATATCGACATGTTTCAGATGTGAAGAGATAAAAACTTCAAGAACTTTGGGAACAGTTTGAGTTGGCTCAGATGAAACCAACAGAAACAATCAAAGATTTTTTTACAAAAATTAAAGAAATTGTCAATGATATAAGGATCAATGGAGAAATATTAGAAGAAGTTAAAGTTGTTGAAAAGATATTAAATTCTCTACATTTAGAGTTTCTAATCAAAAAGAAAGATATTGAGTCTAATCAAAATCTAAATACCTTAAAGCTTGATGATCTAGAAGGTGAATTCGTAACATATGAAATGTCCCTGAATCAACAAATGACAGAAACATTTAATGAAGCGTTGCCAGAAAAGGTGAGTCAACTTAATCCAAGAGAAGAGATATCAAACTGGGTTAAGACAAATCTAAGATGTCAAAATTTCATAGGTAGAGGACGAGAAAATAGAGATGTGATAGTGGAGGATGAAGACCAAAGAAAGGATGATAAAGAAGAGATATTGAGTTTGATAGAAATAAATGAAGAAGACCAAAGAAAGGATGATCAATTAAAAGAAGAAGAAGAATCATCAAATCTGATAGAAATATATGAAGAAGATCAAACTTTAAAAATTCTGGAAAAAGGAAAGGAAGATAGAAGTAATTTTCATTGCAGTATAGATGCTTTTAATTGCAAAGAAGACTTCAATAGTGGTCAATCTAATAAATCAATAATTTCTAAAACAACTAAACAAAAAAATTTGGTGGAAACTGATGTTGCTTCAATAGATGTTAGTAATTTAACCCATGAAACATGCAATAGACATGATTGGTCTATATAAAGTGAAGCTATAGAAAAAGAAATTGAAATACTCACTATTGCCTCACAAGAAAAATTAGTTGAAACTTTTGGAGATGAAGCTGGTAATAAAAGAAGCAAAAGTGTTCACCAAGAGCAAATTTTTGATGATCTACCCAAAATTGAAGCAAAAACAATTGAAGTTCTAGATCCGCAATTAAAGTGCATGACTATGAATAGTGAAGATACAATCAACTTTGAATCATTATTTAAAATTATAAGTTTTGAAGAGGATGAAAAATTATTTGTTGAGGATACTACTCTACCATATACACAATCAACTGGTGTTGAATAGACATGCAAGATCAAGTACAAATCAATTGGAGAAGCAAACGATTTTAAGGCAAGAATGGTTATTCAAGAATACAAGAAAAGAAAAAAATATGATGATGATATTATTAAAATATTAAATATGAAGAAAGTCAAATTGATCTTGAATTCTGCTGAAGAGAGATTGAAGTTAACCAAAATTGGCACACACGATTTTGTTGATGCTACATATTTCAAAAAATTGAAGAAGATGCTGGGCATGGTCACATTTGAAAATCTTGATTTAAGGGAGGCTATGTAGGAAATAAATCAAAAATCAGATTCCTAAATAGTTAGGATTCTTTACTAATTTAGGATTTGTTATTTATGGTATTTATTATTTAATTAGAATTTGTTAATTTTATAGTTTCCTAGTCCTAGTTTAATTTGATTGTTAGTCCTATAAATAGATGTGTTTTATTACATATTTTCAATGCAGTAAGAGATACATTCATAGTACAAAAATACAAGAGTCATTGCTTTATTGAATAAAACCTCTTACAAAGTCATTGTCTCTTACAAAATCATTGTGTTGGATCTTTCACTTGTACATATATTATTACCTTACGTAATTTTATTTTCTTCAAAAATATATGATCAAATGGAAGCTAAAAGTAAATTTTCCAGATCTCACACTCACACTCATCCTCAAACTAAGTAACAAAGCCCAAAACTAAAAAATAAACCAAACCTACACAACAAATCAATTTTAGCTAACAACAAACCCCAGATGCTAAAAATTCAAGATTTAGAGAAATATACCTCAGCAGCAAGGTATTCAAGCACAGCAGCAAGATAAACAGGAGCACCAGTTCCAACTCGCTGAGAATAACGACCCTTTTTCAAATACCTCCCAATTCTACCCACCGGAAACTGCAATCCAGCTTTAACAGATCTTGAAACTGGCTTCTTCTTTGGACCACCACCTTTTCTTCCTCCAGCACCCTTCTTCTCCATTTTCTACCTCAAAAAAATGAAACCCCAAATGATAATTTCAACAAATAATTGGTAAAAAGTGATTTGTATGAATTGAATTTGAGTTACAGTGAGCTGACGTTTTATATATGAGGTTTGTGCTTGAAGAAATGATTTCTTTGGGAGAAGAGTATTTTGAGCCGTCTGATTGTGGGTTCAATCTACGGCTGTGAGATGAGGAGATTGACAATCCGTGTGATTATGAAGTGACCAATGACAGGAGAACACGTGTGACACTGTTGAGTGATGTTGACAGACTGGATAAGCCTAAATCTTTTAGTAAATACCACAAAATCCAATCAAATTGATAAATCAAGTCTAATTAATTTAATAAATTGAGGATTGATTTGATTCTAATTTTTTTAAAAAAAAATCTAGTCGACTTACGGCTATATATACATACAACAACAATAACATATTTAGTTTAGTCCCATAAATTGATGTCTGAAAAGGATAGAATATAGGTAGATCTTAACAACTCGTTTTGTAAGTTTATTTGTAATACACAAATACATAAGAATTGAGCTGCAAGAAACAACAACATACTTTGTGAAATTCCATAGGTTGGATTTGAGATGGTAGAGAGAATACACCAACTTTATTTCTATTTTAAAAAGGTAAAGAGATTGTTTTCGAAATATCCTTAACTCAAATAACATATATCAAAATAGTTTTGAAAAGAAAAAAAAACAAAAATAATGCAGATATCATAATAATAAGGGAAGCATTTAGAACATACTAAAAAAAGAATAGTAACCATAATAAAATTATTTAGTAAAGACATCTCTAATTTTTTTGCTATCTCATTGCTTTTAGGTGGAATTTGAAAATTTGAGTTTTGAAGTAATAATATTCAAAATTTGAAATTGTGTTTATACACGTACATGCATTTTACTAGGAAACAATAATTAAAATTTTATGAGTAAAAGTCCCAACTCATGTGCTACTTCATTCTACAATATATGGAAGATTTATCTCTATAAATATCATCATCTGCATCCAGAAAATCCTATGCTTTGGACGAAACTCGAAAAACAGTTTGAGAATCTACTTTACCGATATGCCCTTAGACACGACCATGCATAAGATAGAAATCACACGTAGAAAAGGAGGGCAATTAGCTAGAGCAGCGGATGAGAGCTAAAAGCATTCTCTACATACAAAAGCTCCAAGTACATTTGCTTATGAAAGAAGAGTAGCTTATTTTCTGTAGCAGATTTTCAACCTCCCTTATAATAAACTGAAAAAAATTGAGTGAATTAAGGAAAAGAAGGGAACTATTCTCATCTGTTAGGAGCTCCTATTTTTCTTTGCAAATGCAATACTTCAGACCATTCAAGATCACAATTTGCAAATATGCTATTTTAATACAACGCCAAGTAGCTTGGGAAAAGGAAATGTAAAAAATCTCCGTGCAGCCAAGCGAAAATACGCAGCAAACCTCAAATTGCTTCTTTGGTGTAAAACAGCAAACCTCTAGACCCTGTCAGTTTGTAACAAGGAAAACTCAGTCAAGAAAAATGAATAGAGACGAGGAATTCGGAGGAAGAGTAAAATATTCTTTGTAGCACAAAAGAACAATCAAATATTAGAAGTGGAGAAATCGGAGAAAAATCAGTTAAAATCGCCTTCAAGCAAACAAGAAGCAACTAGTAAGTGAAAACATCATATAGGAAGAATGCATCAAGTGAAAGACAATGGATGCTAACTAAACTATGGAGAGATAAAGATCTTCAATAAAAATGTTTAGCAAATACACATGCCTAGAGGGTTAGTAGAGAATGCCATCATTATACGCAACAGATCTTATTAAGGATCAGCTAGAGATAAATATATTCCTATGGAAGTCATAGAAGTTCCCATTCTCAGAGTATTAGTATTAGTCTTCTTTTGTTCCTTATCTTTAGATTTCTATAACTACCTGTTATTTCTTCAGCCTCGATATCTTATTTTCTTGTTGTTGTTTCAGCTTGTTACTGTTGCCACTTTTTCATTGTTCATTTCAGCCAAGGGTCTATTGGAAACAACTTTTCTACCTTCTCAAGGTAGAGGTAAGGTTTAGATAAAACAAAAGAGTTAGATAAAACAAAAACCAAAGCACAGTTTCACACTTTGAAGCTCTTAGAGCAACACAATATTGTCAATTTTGTTGTATGATAAGCAAATTTTGTATAGGAGAAGAATTAGGGATGTCGATATGGTAGGGCGGAGGTGGGACAGGTCAGGTCAAATGCTTAATGGGGCAGAGTGGCGCAGGGTGAATTAGTGGGCGCCAGGGTAGGGCGGGGCAGGGTAAGACTTAATATTCAACTTATTTTAATGGAACGGGCCAGGCATTATTTAAAGCAAAAGAGCTTCTTTGCTGGGAAAAAAGTTGCCACAACATGAAATGCAAGCTCAATCTTAAGATTGCATGTTCAGCCTCTATTTTCTACTTCTGTTTACTGCTACGTTCAAACAATATATGAATCAGCATAAAATAAACAGCAATATACTGAATTCACATCTGTTACCTTCAGCATGGACAATTCTTCAATTTTGCTTAGTTTTTGATAAATTATTTTATTTTTTACTCTTAATTCTTTTTAGTTGGGTTCTCAGGAAAAGCAAACACTGAATATATGTTGTTGTTTTTTCTTAAAATGGAGCAAACACTGAAATACTAAAAAGTAACTTGCATTATGTTTTTTTAAATCCAATAATTAGAATTGTTTTTTTATCCATATGAGGGGTTGTTCCTCCTCAATATCTTATATGTGGGTGGACACACAGTAAAGATAATGAAAGAAATTAAACAAACAAGTAAATTTTTAAAAGAATCTGACAAGACGTAAACGAGTAGCACACACAAACAGGTTAAAGAAATGCTTCATCATAGATTATTGAGTGACTTTACTTTCTTAGAAGATCTTTGGCGTAAATTACAATTGAGACCCAAAATTGAACTTACATAGGGCAAAGCAAAATTTGGGAAATGCTAAACGGGCAAGGCAGAGGGTAAAAATCTTAGTGGGTCAAGGCACCCTCCCCGCCCCCCCCACCCCAAAAGAAAAAAACCCACCTACATCCCTAGAGGAATTAACCCTAAATAGTGATCAATAAGTCTCTCTGGCTTCAATGTGTAAGAGCACATTACTATTGTACTCCGTTTGACATGGAGCAAAGAGCTAACTGTTTTTGTTGTCCTTGTATCATATTAAGGGGCCGTTAGGTTACCGGGATGGGATAGACAAGGATATCCCACCTTCTATATGGGATAGATAATCCCACTGTTTTAGTACAAATGGTTCTGTGGACTAATTAATACCCATAACCAAACACGGGATCAAATAATCCCACATTTTATCCCGAGATTGTTATCCAAGTCCCACCAACCAAACAACCCCTAAGAGTTCAGATTATAAAGTATTAATTCAGCACAGTTCAAAGATTCAGCAAGCCTGTTAAATCAAAGTGCTGCACTACATAGTTATATTCCTCCTCAGTCAAGTCCTGCTGGCTTAGCACACGTAGGATAACACTTTAAGGCATCACCTAAAATGCTGAGGATAACATGTTATGTACCTAGTAGTTCATATTGTCTTCAATGTATTAAAATTGCTACTTTAGTATGCTAATAGCCTAAACTCTTAATTCTGGTTCTTGGACAATTGACATAAGATAATAGTTTCTTTGAAGATAAAGATAACAGTTTCCTCTCATTATAATTAACAGCAAACTTAGTGGTGTTCAACCAGAACTACGATACAGAACTTCTTTGACAGCAGGAGTTCTATTTTCGCCCTGGCTTTTGAAGACCTGGCTTCTGAAGACAAACTTCATTCACCATCCATCTAATCATTTTTCTTTTTTTGTGAGTGTTAACGGTCACAGTTAGAGTAATATCATGCTAAAGATCTCAACATATGGAACACAATTCCTTAATTTGCATCTTGTTATTAACTTCGAAGAAAAGGCTATTGATGTAGGAAAAGTGGAAGTTATCTAAGAACTTGAGGCTGACATAGACTTTTAATGACATTGTATTTACCTAATATGGGATGCACATTTGCAATTCAGAACAAGCAAACATATCAAAAGAGTTCCCGATAGTATACAACAACAACAACATACTCAGGGAAATCCCACAAGAAACGGGGTCTGGGAAGGGTAGTGTGTATGCAGACCTTACCCCTACCTCGTGGAGGTAGAGAGACTGCTTATGAAGTACCCCAAGCTCAAGTGAAGCTATCAATGTAGTTATGAAAAGGAAAAACGACAATGAAGAAAACATAAAAACTAATAAGGAAAGCAGCGCAGAGCATTTACAAATGAACACTAACAACAACAAAATAATGCAATAACCCCAACACAGTAAACAACACATCTAATCACGCTAAATACTCGAGCAAACACTATCAGAGCTAAGTTGCTTGGACTCTCCAAAAACGTTGCCGCACCCGTGTTGGAATTTTTGGAGGATCCGACAAGCACCCCTCGACATTTTCGAAGAGTCTGAGCAAAATAGCATCAGAGCATAGATGCAAATGAACTAGTATAACAGAACTAAAAGGCGAAAAGCATAGATTCAGTAAAAACCTTGTAGAGCCAGCATGCATATTCCTCCTAAGAATCCGACCTTCATTATTCGAATCTCCTGATGATATCAACTCTCTCAACCCCAAATTCCAAATCTTCTCCTCTTTCTCATCACTCTTCTCTTCTTCTTTCTCACTCTCCTCTTCTTCTTTCTCGTCTTGTTTCTTCTTCATAAGCTTACCATTAACTCTTTCAAAGTAATTCCCATAAATGTATTCAGGTGAATACCCATTTTCCTCATCAAAAAGCATGATATGCCCATGCCACTCCCACACCCGATAATCCGAACCCGTATCCTCATGAAACCCGATACATATATGGTGTTCACCAATAGCAACAGCTTGACCCGAATTTGGTTTTAGCGAATCAGTTTTTCCAGATAGGATTGTCCGGATTATCTCTTTCTCAACCCTCGATTCTTCTTTCGCTAGCTGAGATTTGGAAGAAGAAGACTCCTTATTGTTATCATCATCGTCGTCGTCTTCATCTTCGTCAGAGAAAGGGAGAGTGTTGAAGAGGAGATCTTCGAGGGATTGTGGGGAGAAGGAGGAAGTTGGGTTTGGAGGAGGACGAATTTGGAGACGGTTCATTAGGGATTGGAGGAGAAGGTTGTCGAAGTTTGGGGTGGTGGCGTTGAAGGAATTCATGGCGGTTGACGGTGGTTGGCGGTGGTGGACTGGTGGTTGATTTGATTCGAACTTCGAAGGGTTTAAGCAGAGGTTTTGGGGGTTTATGCTTTATGGAACCAAAATATTAGGTGAGAGAGTAAAGAAGCTGTGAAATATCTTATTTTAATGACAAAGGCCAACCCCGCCGCGGCTATCATTTGGATCCGCACTAGACAAACTTGGTACGACGAGCTCGAATGCTTTTTATTATTTTATATGAATTGTTTTTTGAAAAGGAATGCTTTTTATTATTTTTCTGAAAGAAAGGAATTAATTTAGTAAAGAATAGTTTTAATAGGGATAATCTTATCTTAAAAAATTTTAAGACTTTTTTTTCGTTCCTTCTGCTTGAAATGTGAAAATTAGCTTATACTATCTCACTCCATTTTCTCTTAATAGTTTCTCTTTGAGTGTAACGAAGCTCTTTTTCTCCCCTTATTACTATAGTAAAGCTCTTCACACAGGAGATGAATTTGTCAATTCTGTAATGTGCTAGTTTTTGGCCTCTGTAATCGAACTAACTTCAGTTCCCCTCCGATCGATTTTCGTACTAATAAGTAATAACGTGGAACTTCATGATTTTCCTTAGGACAATAAAAAACTGTGTTTTATTATAAAAAGTGATTCTCATAGATGATTAAAATTCGACAAATGAAGCCTAGAAATGGGGTGTATGCAGTCTTACCTCAGGTAAAAGCATACCAAACAAGAAGTATGTAAAGCATACAGAAGAAAGTGCATACAAACATTTGAGAGATACTTATACAATCCATTTCATAAACCGGACAATTGAGAGATACTTCAAATCTTACAAAATTTGACCAGGGGAAACGTGAAGTTTCCTTTTCGTCATCATCACGTACTGTATGGAAGTAATTTCCAATGCAGTAATAATACAAGCATATTGTATATATATATAGCATGTTATATGCACATGCTACATGGTATATAACTGTGCTTTGCAGTACAAGTAGACGAAATATTAGAGAAGTACTACTATATGGTATATTAGTATGAGAAATGTAATATTGACCACCATTCACGACTTGCTGAAGATGAAAAGACTATCATCTCCTCAGGCTCTCCACGATGTAGTCTGCATACAGATTCCTGAGAAGAAAGAACATTATAAGTAAGCAGCTGGAATATATATAATCTTATTCACAATCTTGAACACAAGTGCACTAAATTGAACTTCTGGTAATGTTTGAAAAAGCGGTAGGTGCTACTTACTGGGAATGCTGGACTGCTTCGAAGGCTTTGTCGGATGGAAGAAAGTCATTAACAGCAACTTCCTTGTTCTCATTTTTCTTGTCTGATACATTAGTCAAGGACCAAACCATATTACTCAAATTCTTATTCATGCTTGCACACACTAAACTGTAAATGAAAGCAATAATGAAAATTCATAAATATCTGAAATTAAAATACATGCTGCTCTTAAGATTTGTGATTTTTGAAAAGGATACAATCCTCAAAGAACCGACGGATCTCAGCCAAACGATGGGGTGGCAGCTCATTGATATCAGTGTAGTGCTTATATTCAGGATCATCAGCACAGACAGCAATTATCTTGTCGTCCTTTTCTCCCTGTGTTCTGACTAGAGTTAATACATGGAAGATTGGGGACACAAAATTTACTTTTAACCATAGATAAATACCTGATCAATCATGGGCATAAGACCAATTGCTTTAGCCCTGAGAAAGCAACCCGGAAGAATAGGTTCCTGTAAATTAGCATGGTAAGAATCAAGAGAATAAATAACTGTTGATAGGCATCCCCTTTTTTTTTTAAAAAAAAAAAAGCACAGTTCATAGAGCTAAAAGCCACAATACGAATAATTTCTTTGAACTGTCAAATATATGCATTGCAAAGGCCACAAATGGTTAAATTGTCCACTTCCTTGACACCCATGCACTGCACTGGCAAACTATTGTAGGATTGGCTTCTTAAGAAAAATCGACAGTTTTATAGAACATAGATAAAAAAGACATATAATACGGAAGTCAATAGGTTATATACAGGGTAACAGAATGTCCACATAATTTAGAGCAATAACTGAGATCACAAATGCCTATAATAAGACCTAACACCAGGACCAGATCAACTTTTCTGTATCCAGCACCGTTTTTAAGTAGTAGTAGTAGATACAGGTTTGGAAGTTTAAAGAGTAGATTGGGTAAGTTACGACCTAACTATATCTTGTCCATCCCTTGCTTACACACAAACATGTAAGTTATAGGTAAGTTCTTGGACCCTTAGCTGCTGTTCAACTATCAGCTAATATCCGCAAGTGTGTTGTTTATCAGGACAATGGGAAAGGATTATCAGCTCACCTGCATGATGACTAAGACATCCAGAGGATCACTGTCATCACAGAGTGTACGAGGGATGAACCCATAGTTATGGGGGTATACAACTGATGAGTAAAGAACACGATCAACCTGGAATAATGACACAATGTTTCAGGTCACTCAGCTAAAATTTCATAATTCAACTCGTTTCAAGATATACTGCTTATACCTTGATCAGTCCAGTTTTTTTGTCAAGTTCATACTTCACCTTGCTCCCCTTACTGATCTCAATCACCTGCACCAACCAATTGGTAGGTTTACATACAAAAACATCTCAACCAAGTATGTGGTAACATAAATAACTTCAACCATATATTAGCCTCTTGTAAGTCCCAAGGTACTTAGGAGAAAAATCCACTTTACACAGTGAAGAACGTACAGATTACTATTAAGTAAAGAACCGATTAACTTAAAAAGGTTAGCATAAAGCCAGAGCGAGGACTTCAATTTTGGCAGCTGATCTAAGGTAGCTAACATGAAATTAGAGCGTCGGCCTAGAAGATCAATCATGCTTGCTCATTAAAATTTCGAAGATTTACAATATGTTTTGGACTTAATATCAATTATCATCCAAGCTAAATATTATTCAGCATGTATGTGAGGCATAAATTGCCTTATTCGTATAAACCAATATGAAGGTTCAACCATATTAAATATCAGTTCGAAAGTTTTAAAGAATCCTTACCACATTAAAAATCTTTGGAGCATCAGGTCCTGCAGCAAAACACAAATTTTAGCTCATGAAGAATATTCCAGGAGCCTTTTTTTTTTTTTTGCACAACTGTGAGGAATGGTGTTTCCCTTTACAGAATTTATAAAATACCTATCTCGAGATCATGCCAAGGATGAGCTGCAACTGATCTCCGTGTCATAGAAGAGAGTATTCTTTCATTGAGAGGTGGAATGGAGAACTTTTGGGACACTGGAGACTTGACTTGAGTTTCGATAGGTGGAGCCATAATTACTAGCTGGACATCAAGGTATTAGTAGCACGTAAGAATCTCCATAGGTATAGGAAAAGCAAATGTTAGCTTACGGAGCAGAGGCATCAAGCAAAGTTGTCCAACAAAATAACGGGTAAGAAATATATGTATATTTATAGACCAGTGACCCAGACTCGGAATGAAACAAACAAAACTTAACCGGACAGGAAATATAAGTCGAGATTTATATTTTTGTAATATCAACAATTATAATCTCCCTGCAGACAAAGGAAAAAACCTATCCTAATAGATAATGTAAGCATAGGATATACATTTGACATAGAGGTTATCAATTGCATCGCTAGTCTATAGGTACAACCAGCAATGCCAGATCTATCTCATTTTAGCTCTAGTATGCAATACTGGTTGCTCGAATTACAAAACTGCCGTTAACAATTAAGATCTAACAAGGAGAAAAATCCAGGATACTGCTAGGTAGATGTGAATGTATATAATTGAACAAAAGCTCTCAGTAAGGGCTTTTCAAGTACTGGTAAGCTTCAGAAGAAACAATTCCTGTTAAGTAGAGTCAATAACGACCATGCAAGTCCAAAAGATTGACTCCTCATAAATCTATAAACATGCCGAAAATCACTCCCGATCTTTCCGTTCATGAATTCATCAATTACGTGCAGAACCAAGCGGAAGTAGAAAACATGGAACACTATACCTACACGAAATGAACTTCGGAAAAAGAAAAAAAATAAAAATCAATGCCTAAAACGAAGGTGCTTTACCGCATTTACTGCAGAGACATTCGTGAAGAACAAAAACACAGTGAAAACGAAACAAATACACTATATCTCAGTTAAAAGTACAGAAAAAAATGCTGTAAAGAAAGCGATCCTCACCTGAAGAAACAAACTCGTTTTCAAACACAAAACTTCAGAAAAAAAACGGAAATGAACAAGGAAATTAAGTCCTTAAAGCATTAACTACAAAAACATTACTCCATCGAAATAAAAACCAATCATATCAGCAAAAACTGCAGTAAATATAATCGATCCCTAAAAACATTACTACAAAACAAAAAACAAAAAACAGAAATGAATGCCTGAAACGAGTAAAATGAAGATCATCAAACACATTTTCCGAAGAATCACTAGCGCATTGAACAGAAAACAAATTAAAGCAAACAATCAATACCTGAAGCAAACGAAGGAGGCAACGAAGACCGTCGGTGGAAGCACACAGCTCAGATCTACAAATGAAAGCGTATGAACAACGGCAAACCGAGAAAGAGTATTTATAGAAGAAAAAAATAATCAAAGCGAGGAAAAAAGAACAGAAAGAGAATATACCCTAGAAAGTTGAGTTATGAAGGTGTAAAACGCGTTCTTCCCCTTCTTCCTGCTCTTAACACACTGCCATTTTAAGCTTTATTTACCAGCTCACAGCTTTAAAAATAAATATATGCATAATTCTTACGTTTCATTTTTTAATTTATTTTTATTTTTCAGAGGGAAGATTCTAAATTAGAAACGAATATTATAAATACTTGGACACGTGGAGGTTTTTTTATTGGGTGTGGTGGGACTTAAAACGGTGAAAGTGACGGAGTTTCTAACGGTGGAGGTTGGGGATTTGACGGGAAATGAATGGTGGGAAGATGCCGTTAAAGGGACTAAGTTTGTGCGGTGTAGGGAATAGAATATTCGCGTAATTTATTTCATATTAATTTAATAATATAATAAACTTGATAAAACTTGAAATGGTGTTAAATTTTGAATTAGAATGAAAGATTTATATCTTTGGAATTTAAATATCGATATTAAAAGTCGTAGAATTTCTTCACTATAAGTAGGATTTTGATTTCGAGCAATCATATAAAAATTATCTTGATATATTAGTTTTATGTAATGAGTTGAATATAAATTAGTGTGAATCAAAAAAAATTAAATAGTGAGTAATAAAAGATATGGGCATTTGGTCCAAATTTAGACGTGGAAACAACTTATAATATTTATTTAACAAAATTATATCTCGTGTTTGGCATGTTGTTCAATTTTAATATCCCATGTTTGGTACTATTAATAGAGACTATTTAAGAAATTAGTAGATGATACTTATTTTTCTTTAACCAAAAAAATATCTTGAGTTTTGGCGAAATGTTCAAAAATTTCTTTGCTTGCAAACATGAAATATAGGACATTATTTTCAAATATATATATTTTATATTTATTTATTTTCTTATTTTTATGCATATAGTTATTATGGGAGGATAAGATAGATCGACTCAGCATTGACTAGGAGATTACTAAGATTTAAAAAAATTGGCATTGCTATTAAAGTCAATATAGAATGAATTCATTGAGTACATAAAAGGTAATTAGGTATAAATTTTTTAATTAACTTTAAAATATTGAATTCAGTTGAATCCGTAACGAGCGCACAATGAAAGCATTTGTCAGTATTGCAAATGTATATTTCATGATGATATTAGGTGTGTCTGGTAGGGTGGAATTTTCTCATGGTTGGATAGTTACTATATTATAGGGGAAAAAAACATTCTCTATAAAAATAACTAAGTTCCTTAAAGATTAAGAAAATGACGTACGAATAAGAAAAATAAGTATCATAACACCCTGCTCTCCCCACCTCTACCTCCGACATCCACCTCCACGCTTGTAGACTATCGTGTTGCCTAAATTATGTATATAAATATTTTTAGGATAATATTTTTTGCTTACGTATTAAAACTTTAAAAAATTATAATTATTACACATTATTTCCTTTTCTTTGCTTTTCGTTTTATTTATTATTATTATTATTCTTTTCTCCATTATTTTCCTTCTACTATATTCTCTCTTCATACATATTGTGATATATTTTAATTGAATCGAGATATTTTACTCTCGTACCAAACATACCTATAATTTAGTAATATTCGTAAATAAAGGAGTATGGAATATATATGAGTGGGAATGGGAATAAGTAGCGTTGAAGTAATTTCTAATTCAAGATATATATTCTCCCACTTTAATTTCTTTTTTTTTCTTTTTCTTTTTCATTTTTTGCATGCATGTGACTTTTTCTTTATAACAACGACTCCACCCACCTTTCCTTATTGTTGACACATCTATTCTTCTCAACTTTTCTTATATTAATTAAATATAAAAAAGAACAAATATAAAGATTGTTCCAAATTTGAAGAAATCCAAGGTCTAAGTTGATACATCATAGTCTATCTTTAATCTTCCACAAGAATATTATAAGAATTTAAGTCGCGGAGCGAATTCTGAATTTAAAGTTTATAGGTATTATATATCTCAAGTTAATATATATATATAAAATCGATTATAACAGTTGATTGCTTTATATTTCACATTAATGAAATAGATTTATTGTGAAAATTTGTGTATTGTTGTAAGGAGGTTCAGATGTAGCCTTTAAGATACGGATTCATTCAGGGACAGGTCTATTCTATAAATAATGATGTAGTAAGTGGATTTGTGATCTTTCCACGATAGTTTATGTACATATTTTTTAGAATTGATCTAATATTATTCTATGACGTACCTCATTGTGAAAAAATTACTATATTATTGTAGGGAGGGTTTGATGTAGCCTTTATAATAGAGGTTTAGCCACGGACGTACGGATCTATTCTAGAAATATTGATGTACGTGAATTATGATTTTTCTACCAAATTAATTAAGTAGTTTATATACATGTTTT
Organism: Solanum appendiculatum; assembly: GCA_018342035.1. NCBI lineage: Eukaryota > Viridiplantae > Streptophyta > Magnoliopsida > Solanales > Solanaceae > Solanum > Solanum appendiculatum. The sequence goes on along the minus strand of JAGDQO010002433.1, from coordinate 231,965 downwards.
ATAGAACTAATCTGATATTGTCCTGCTATAAAAAATATTATTTTTTCATTGAAATTTTTCACTAATCAATAATGTTTAATAGTTGTTTCCTCATGTATTTTGATTGAATCACTTAAAATAGAAAAATAAAATCATGAATTTTTTATTGATTCGTGGTAGAAAAAGTCTTTCTAATAATGTCTATCGGCAATTGGCACACACATGCTTAAAAAAAGCTAAATGATGCACTTTATCGAATACTAAATTATTTATTCATAAGAGAATAAGAATTAGTTTCTACTTAATATATTTTTTTCCTCATTTTTTAAGAAATTCATCGAATATGTATATACCGCAACTACTAACACTTGGCGCTTAAAGTCGCCGTCCAAAAATCCATAACCTGAAGTTCAATCCTAAATTTGACTTAGTTAAATTAACTAACGTGATGGTACAAAAAGTTAATACACTATAAGACAAATAACTTAATTAAGACCTTATTATATAATAGTTGTTTATTATAGATTAATGTTTGACAGTTGCACCACGCGTCTTTGCTTGATTAAGGGGACCTAATCTTTGTATATACTTTTCTGGTCTTTATATTAGTCGTGAATGGGTCAATGTTATAATTACCACGTCAAACATTAATTGAAGAATTGTCAATGTTAAATATAATTTAAGTGTATCTTTGATTTTGTAAATAATAATAGATTAATCTATGGTCAATTTATTCTTCTTCTTGGGTGTCATTACAGTAAAAGAGACATTTAGTAGTAATAATTCTTTTAGTGATAAGATTTATTGCAGCAATGGTAATTGAGTTAATGTCATTGCATTTAGAGTCGTTAAATTTTTTAGCAGCATTTATATAAAATGTTGGTTATGAATATTTATATGATACTATTGCCGCTAAATATAATTATAGCGACAATTTTATTATTGCCGCTAAATAATTACCGCAAAATGCTTTATTTGTTGTAGTGTGTGTTTGGTGGATAGAAAATATTTTCATGAAAAACAAATGAGTTTCTTATTTATTGTGTAGAATATGGTAAGTAAACAAAATATTATTATACCAAAAGCATTTATATGTAAACAATATAAAGATGGAATAGGATGGGAAGTGTGGTTAGGGGGTGGAGGTGATAGTCGGATAAATGAGAGGAAACAATAAACTTGAAATGTCACTTATAATACTTGTTAAGCTACATAATTAGACATACTTCATTTGTTGGGTTTAAACAAGGTGTGAATGTGAAATAATGAGAAATTGGGAAATGTGGGGGAACCAATTTGGAGGGAAAATGAAAAATTCATTTCAAATGGAAAGTCATTGAATGTAAAGTCATTTCTCCCATATTGGTGGAAGAAAGGGAAACGTTTATCCTTATATTAGGAAACACTTCCTTTAGCTCTTAAAGGGTTTCTCAATAGTAATTCGGAATTATTAATTAGTTATTTAACTTAATTAATTCACGAAGTTAGTTAAGAGTAACAGAATTTATTTCAAAATTCGCGTCACTCTGAAAGGACCTGTTCCTTCCGAACAGACGCCTCGTTTCCCAAACGACATCACCATTATGAACAGATATGACCGTTCTGAACATGTATGTTCGCACCCATTACTGGCTATAAAAGGAGAGGATTTCTCTCATTTTTAAGGAACTGAAATTTTTTCCCTCTCTACTGCATACATTTTCTTACAAACAAAATTGTCGATCGGCTGAGTCTGTGTGTGGTCTCGTTGCTGTGTTTTGAGTTCGCTGATATTACTGAAGTTTGAGGTACAGCTACTTCTTTAATAGGTTAATCCGTTTTATCTTGGGAGAAATTAATCTACAACCTCGGGTACTTGAGGGGATTAAATTTCTTAAGGAGACACAGTGGGTTCTGTGGACTCGGATTATATCCTTTCTGTTTTTTGTTTTCCAATTTTATCTTATTTCTGTTTGTCTTACTAACCTGAATACAGGAGGTAACAAGCTTAAGAAATTTAATTGTAGATTTGTTTATGCTTTAGACATAAAAAAGGTCTTGATTATTTTGACACATACTCGCCAGTGACTAGGATTACATCAATTCGGATGCTAATCGCACTAGCTGCAGTATACGGTCTTGAAATCCATCAAATGGATGTAAAAATAGCCTTCTTGAATGGAGAGTTGGAAGAAGAAATTTACATGGAACAGCCCGAGGGCTTCATAGTTCCTGGGAAAGAAAAGAAAGTGTGCAAACTTGTTAAGTCACTTTATGGACTAAAACAAGCACCAAAACAATGGCATGCAAAGTTTGATCAAACCATGTTGGCGAATGGATTTAAGATCAATGAATGTGATAAATGTGTTTACATTAAAGACGCTCCAGATCGAGAGGTCATTGTATGCTTATATGTAGATGACATGCTGATAATAGCAAAGACATTGCTAATGTAAATGCTACTAAGCGTATGCTCGCTAGTAAGTTTGATATGAAAGACCTAGGAGTTGCCGATTTGATATTGGGAATTAAGATTCATAAAACTCCTCACGGTCTAGCATTTTCTCAATCTCATTATATTCAAAAGGTACTTGAAAAGTTTAAGTATTTGAATTTCAAAAGGGCAAAGACACCAATTGATGTGAACCTTAATCTTGCTAAGAATAAAGGTGAAAGTCAGTCTCAATTGGAGTATGCCAGAGTATTGGGAAGTTTAATGTACGTCATGAAATGTACACGACCAGACATAGCATGCGCTATAAGTAAGCTGAGTCGATACACAAGTAATCCCAATCAAAATCATTGGATGGCAATGAAAAGGGTTTTGGGGTACTTAGAAGATACTCAAAACTATGATTTGCACTACAACAAATATCCAGCAGTTATTGAAGGATATAGTGATGCAAATTGGATTACTGGGTCAAATGAAACTAAATCCACGAGTGGATATGTTTTCACTATTGGTGGAGGAGCAATTTCTTAGAAATCATCCAAACAGACATGTATTGCTCTCTCTACAATGGAGTTTGAATTCATAGCCTTAGACAAGGCAGGTGAAGAAGCTGAATGGCTCCGGAATTTCTTAGAAGATATTCCATTTTGGCCCTAACCTATGGCCCCTATATGCATACACTATGATAGTTAAGCTGCAATAGGAAGGGCTGGAAGCGTTATGTATAACGGTAAGTCTCGTCACATACGACGGAGACATAACACTGTTAGACAACTACTCTCTAGTGGAATTATCACAGTTGACTATGTGAAGTCACAGGATAATGTGTCGGGTCCACTTACAAAAGGCCTAACTAGAGAAGGAGTTAAGAGATCATCGACAGGAATGGGACTATGGCCGAGGACAAGTCATCGTGGTGGTAACTCTACCTAGAAAACTGGAGATCCCAAGATCTAGGTTCAAGGAGATAAAACAAAGTCATAGATGACGGTTCAACATTGTCAAAAGATTATTTTATGGCCCATTCTCATGATGAGACAATGTTCAGTAACCAGGATAAAGGCATTAGGACTTTTTAATGGTTTCTAAGTTTGATACAGGGTATATCAAATGGTGTATCTACGAGATAACACATTTAGAAATCACCTATGTAAGTGTGAAGTATAAGCCGCTTCAAGGAGAATCCGGTAAGGCCAGTTCTCTACGCACTTATAAACCAAGACGTGTTCATGACTGAAACGAACAAAACAATGAGAACCAAGAACAGTTCAAGGGTTGATTGTGTGACTTATGTTGTCTAGGTATACACCAAATCTCGACGGTTCAAAGATATCAAATCTACCGATTGACCGAGTATATCTGATATATGTTCACTACGGAAAGTTCAAAGGAAAACCTACTTAACAAGATGCAATTAATCCTTACTTACGAGACACACAAGTTTTTCATGCATATGTTTTAACAATAGTCATTTCCCATTCACGTGGGGGATTGTTGGGTTTAAACAAGGTGTGAATGGGAAATAATGAGAAATTGGGAAATGTGGGGGAACCAATTTGGAGGGAAAATGAAAAATTCATTTCAAATGGAAAGTCATTGAATGTAAAATCATTTCTCCCATATTGGTGGAAGAAAGGGAAAAGTTTGTCCTTATATTAGGAAACACTTCCTTTAGCTCTTAAAGGGTTAAGTAGAGGATGCCCCCTTGCGCCGTCGTCGTCGCTTGGCTTCGGCTTCGGATTTGGATTTTTGAATTTGGATTTGGCAAATGATGTGATTGATTGATAATATTTTTGGACAAAATTTATTTTATCAATCTCATTAATTAAACTCCTTTCCCTTTTCTCAATATTAATTCAGAATTATTAATTAGTTATTTAACTTAATTAATTCACGAAGTTAGTTAAGAGTAACGGAATTTATTTCAAAATTCGCGTCACTCTGAAAGGACTTGTTCCTTCCGAACAGACGCCTCGTTTCCCAAACGACACCACCATTCTGAACAGATATGACCGTTCTGAACATGTATGTTTGCACCCATTATTGGCTATAAAAGGAGAGGATTTCTCTCATTTTTAAGGAACTGAAAATTTTTCCCTCTCTACTGCATACATTTTCTTACAAACAAAATTGTCAATCGACTGAGTCTGTGTGTGATCTCGTTGCTGTGTTTTGAGTTCGCTGAAATTACTGAAGTTTGAGGTACCGCTACTTCTTTAATAGGTTAATCCGTTTTATCTTGGGAGAAATTAATCTACAACCTCGGGTACTTGAGGGGATTAAATTTCTTAAGGAGACACAGTGGATTCTCTGGACTCGGATTATATCCTTTCTGTTTTTTGTTTTCCAATTTCATCTTATTTTTGTTTCTGTCTTACTAACCTGAATACAAGAGGTAACATCATTATCATATATATACTCCCTCTGTCCAACAATACCTGTCCACTATTGACTTGGCACACCCCTTAAGAAACAATAAATAGAAGGGTGATTTTACTATATTACCCTTTGAATATAATAAATATAATGTATTGAAAAATGTAATAGGGAGATGACTATAATTAATGATAAGGGTAAATTAGGAACTAAGTGTAAAATTATCCATTGATTTCATAAAGTGGACAAGTATTGTTGGACAGAGGGAGTATACTGTTATTATTATCTATACTTTCTAAATATTATCTATTTTACCACTAATTAAGAATTTCATATCATATATTAAGGAAGATATACTTAGATACATATATTTTTGCTACCGGATACACTAAAATAGGAAGAGAGATGAGGGAAATGGGGAGAGAGGCGAGCGAGATTCGTTATGTATCCCAGATACATGAGAATCACACCAGATACACACTTGTATGTATCTGGTGTGATTCACATGTATCTGGATACTAGATACATAGGAGAGTGATGAGCGAGATAGGAGATTGGCAAGGGATGCAAGCGAGATTTGTTATGTATCTAGATATATGCGAATCCACTTGGATACAATGTATCTTAAACAAATTACACCTATTTTGATTCATGTATCTCGATATACATATATCCGGACGCGTTTTAACATATTTTGACGCACCAAAATCTGATAAAATATGTAATATTGCTACAAAAGTTTGACACATAAGTTTTCCTACCTGTTTTCCCTGTTTCGTTAGGGCGACTATTTTTCTCATTTTTATCCAACTTATATTTTCTTTGATTTTAGACTAACCAAAATTTCTTTATTCCAAGCACACTAATTTCTTTTTAAAGCTTTTCTTCTATTATCTAATGTGGTTAGATCCCATTTGGAGATTTGACAACTTATAGGCATGTTTTTATTTGTGGTACTGTAAAATAATGAATTTGAGTTCTATGCATCGATAATATAAAAATATGTATACACTCAAATCATTGTAATATTTTATATATGTTGAAGCTCTTTCATGTTTTAGTTAGAAGTACTTTCATTTAAATTTATTTTCACTTTTAAGAAATAACCATTTATAATTTATATTTCAAACATTGACAAAATATTAATAAGCTATACAAAGCTGGCTATCTAAGTTAATTTTTAGTATAAAGTACAGAAATCCCAAAAATTTTTGCTAATTACATCCTATCTCAAAAGTTTCCTAAATTAAATTAATTTTGGATTTTTCAGAACTCACGGATACATTGCTCCTTCGCCCGACACATATCAAACAATACATAAGTTATCTATCAGATACATAACTATAAACCAGATTCATATTGATGTAGGTTTGAAAAAATTGGGGTTATGTATCAATAATAACATTTGTACCAGATATGTTGTACACAAACAAAGTATAATGTATTTGATAGAGGCGAAGTTATGTATCCGGATGTTAAGAGAGAAAAAGGAAAAAATGAGATTTTCTTAATTAATTCAGATGATAAGGATTTTTAGAGATTATATTATCTTAAATCGTATAATTACATAATTTTCCCTAATTTGTAGGAACAAATTTATTTTTAACCTCAATCCCCTAGCTAAGATAAGATGAGCTTTCCCGGCCCAAGCTCCATTTATTGTGGGCCTTGGTCCATGATTTTATTGGATATGTAATGTCGATAGAAGGGTGATGTGGGTCTTATGGATTTGTTTGCTTTGATCAATAACTTTTCATTTATATCGTTGTAATTTTACAAGTGACATCCGGAAAATATGATGTACATTGACTTGTTCTTTATCTTTGTGGCATAGGATTTTTTTTTTTAATAAACTCTCAACTCAAAAGGTTTTTTTTAGCAAAGTAACTGGAATAATTAGTTTGATAAAGGAAGTGAAAAAAAACATGATTATGAGAACAAAGTAGATACATGTTCTATGATTGTTTTGGTTTTCTTATAGCAAGTTCAATAAGTGTCCATATGATGGAAACAATTAGACATAAGTGGGATTTCAATCAAAACATTTTGAATTTTTCGGATGAATTGTGTTTTTCTTTTTCCAACTTCCATTGATATATTTTTGGATTTCAATCAAAACATTTTGAATTTTTCGGATGAATTGTGTTTTTCTTTTTCCAACTTCCATTGATATATTTTTTAAGTTCCATTTTATGTAATTGAAATACTTTTACATGATAATATATATATTTTTAGAATCCTAGGATAATCCGCAGTCGCTACAACCTCTATCACTCTGCGGTGTGTATAACCTCGCTCTATCACTCTGCGATGAGCACTTTGTGTGTATAATAGCTTATAGATCACACATGAATGTAAATCGCACTAGACAAGTCTTATGCGACAAGCTCGACTCAAAAGATATTGAAGGGAGATCAATTTCGAGTCATCCATGTAGATGACCGTCCAAACCAATTGAGCCATCCCAGAAAGCCATGATAATATATTTATACAACCAATTATTGAGAGGTGATGAAGATTCAAAACATTTGAATTGGCAAACATTAAAATAAGTAGTTATTATTAATTTATGCTGCTTCTAACTTATTTTAATCTTATTTCTTTTTTGAGTCATTCCCATTAGATAAGTTAAATATTTGAATAATCACTCAGTTTATAGCAACTGATCATTAAAATCATTTTATTTTTCAAAATTTATATAATTTTTATCTAGTTGTGATATTTTTTTTTGTTTAATAATCAATACTTAAATTTATTTAGGACTCAATTAAGTAAATAAAAATCAACGGCCGACCGGTGCCGACGTGACTGACATTGCAAGGACGCTTTCCCTCCTATAATATTTATATTTATTTTTTACAGCCTCCCTATTTATTAGATCTCAAACATATTTTCATATTCTTCTCATACCTTTCACTCTCCTCCGATCCCGGTATGTAATTCTATGTTTATGCATATATCTATGTATAATATAAATCTTCGTATATATGTAACTGTTAATTTTATCCAGATTTGATTTGATTATCTGTTTTTGAGGTGATTTTTGTTTTGTTTGTATATCTAGGGTTGGAGTTTCCCTTCATCATTTTCTGAGAAATAATTTCTAATGGCCGCTCCACCCGCTAGAGCTCGAGCTGATTACGATTACCTCATCAAACTCCTTTTGATCGGCGACAGCGGTATGTTTTTTTTTTTTTTTTTTTTAATTATGTATATTGATCCTGAGGTTTTGCGTTTGAGCCGTGGAAACTAGTAGAAATGCAGTTGATTGATTAAACCTTGTCCTGCACATAGCGAAAGTGTAGTGCATGAAATAGCCTTTTTAAATTTGTTTCTATGTATAATTATTATTATTTACGTTGATTGATCAAGCTTTGTAGAGTTATAACATATGAGATGTTTGGGATAAGGTTCGATCTAGGTGTAGAACTGTGATGTTAGCTTATTTTTGTTCAGGTTTCTTTAATGGCTTATGTGTCAGTTCTAAGTCGCTGTTTTTATGTATGTAATGATAAAAATGTGTGCTATGATGCTAGAGAACATCTGTGGTCGAAGAATGTAAGTTTTTTTTTTTTTTTTTGCTTCCTTGAGGCGTGAAGTGCCATTAGAGCTTGAAGAACTTACTGTTAGGATTGTTAGTGTTGTTCTTGCGCTTGAAACCATGCTTCATTTGCTGGTATGTGTTGTAATTTTTTTATGATTAGGTAGGAGAATATTTGATGGATGCTTGTTAGAGTTTGTTAGAGTGGGTTAAAGTCCCACATTGGTTTGGGAATGGATTGATGGTTTGCTTATATGGACTTGCTCAGTCCTCCCTAGTGAGCTAACTTTTGGGGCCATATTTTTACGTCACAGCGAGGTCCATCCCTGTTTGGGCACCCGTCCATGCTCCAGTTGGGACTGGGCATGAACTGTGAAGGAGTTGTTAGAGTAGGTTAGAGTCCCTCATTGCTTGGGGAATGGATTGGTGATTTACTTATATGGACTTGGACAATTTTTAGAACTAGCTTTTGGGGTTGAGTTAGTCCCACCTGGCATATCTATACATAAAAATTGACTTGAAGCTTGTTAGGTCTGTTTTCTGTTCATTAAGTCATTTCGACTTTCCTATCTTTTTAGTTTTATTGTTCAGTTCTATTCATTTTCTTGTCTAATATTTTTATTCTAAAAAATTTAATACATTTCATGGTCTTTATGGTTCCGTTTCATTTACTTTTGTTAAATGATAGAGAGAAAAATTGTTAAAAGAAATACTAGAAAGGGAAATTCTATTTTAACCAAATTAATCATCTATTGGAATTTTATTTGATGCATGTATAAACATGTCTGCGAACTAGTTATCTTGGGTTCAAAATCTGGTAGATATAAGTTTCGGACTATATTTTTGCACTAACAGCAGATGCCTCCATTCCTCCCTTTGTGCATAATATAGATACAATATTAGACATAATCGAGGATTTGGAAAACAGGGCACTCAAGGGTGTGGCTTTGTACCCTTCGGGGTGGCCCAGTGGTCTAGGCTTGGGACTTTCATGTTGGAGGTCTCAAGTTCGAAACTCCTTGCCAGCGAAAGCAAGGGATTTGCCTTCTGGGTCGAGCTCGTCGCACCGGGCTTGCCTAGTGCGGGTTACCTCTTCTGTTTGGTTTGCGAGCTATTGCATAGGAGCGGGGGTTTTTAAAAAAAAAGGGTGTGGCTTTGTGGGTCAATGAAGTGAGCTGAAAATATTAAGTTCCAGTGTAAAAGTTTACTCTTTAAATGGTTCTGGAGATTGTCTTTTTTTGATAAAGTTCTTTTTTTTTTGATAAAGAAATGGTTCTGGAGATTGTCCATAGAGAATGACTATGGAAAGTTGTTTTTCTCACTAAATATGGGAAAGAAGGTTCACTGGGTTCCAAGGTGTTCATGTATGTCCAACAGAAATACTATTTGGAAGCAATATTTGTAGCTAGTGGGAAGAATTTCAGTTATTTACCAAATTAAAGGTGGGTGATAGAAATCACTCAAGAGTTTGGATAGATCAGTAAATAAGTAGCTTTTGTATTTTGTAGCCACAACTCAATATCTGTTTTCTTAGTGCTTGTAAGTTGTAACGTTTACTTTGGTAATAAGATAAGTCAGTTGCCAAAACAAAAGGATATCCTACTATATATAGTTTGGCCATCAATAAAGATAGCATTGTAGTTAATGATTGTTTCTCTGACACGGGATGACATTTACTTCTTAGAAGAAGACAAAATGACGGGGAAACAAAGGCGTCTGTATAGACTCAGGCAGGAAGGAGTCAGTTGTCTGGTTGGTAAGCAAGAATGGAGAGTTATAAGTTATATTAACGTACAAAAAAAACTGGCTTCCGGGATTTGAGCTGGCCTTGGGAAATGATCTGGAGGATCAATTTACCTCCTAAAGTTGCTTGCTTGGTTGGATAGCAGCTAAGGATGTCTGTTTGATTCATGATAGACTCCAAAAGAGAGGTTTATCTCTATGTAATAGGTGCTTCTTCTGTAGAGTTTCATTGAAGTTATTAGTCTTCATCCCTTCATTGCAGCCAAATTTGGCATATATGGTCACTGTATCTGAACCTATTTGGAATTAGTCGGGTCATGCCAATGGAGGTTATAAACATGCCGAGTTGCTGACTTGGACAGAGTATTTGCAGGATTTTGAAGACACTTCAGAAAGCTATCCCACTATGCATTTTATGTACTGTTGGGCTTGAAAGAAACAAAATATATTTTGAGGGGAAGAAAAACCATATTTCCTATGTAAAACATAGTTGCTTATAAAATTTATGTTTTTGGTGTAAGGGCTGTAGTTTTTGTTTTTTCTGTATGGTTTAAGGAGGTGTGGGTTTGGGCGGAGCAAATACGTTTTCACAGATAATCATTTGTCAATGGCATAACCGCATCTGCATGTGGTACTGGCAAAGTAGGTGAGACTGAAGGGCATGACCAAAAGCTTTGACAAGTTGTAATCAGGTTAACCTGCATAGTTGCCGCTCTCCCCTGCCACAAGGAGGGGATGGGAAGAGTAGAGTGGAAGATGCATATGGTACTATGCATGGATTTTATAGTGAAAATGCTGACAGTCAAATGCCTGCAGGATTTAATTACAAGTTGAAAAAGAATCTGTGAGATTTTGGACTAGTAGTTAGAACATAGGAATACATTTTAGGTAGACTGTAGCAGAATTGTTGGAAACAGATGATGTGTCAATCATTGTGATAGAATGCTCAGCATTTGAAGATGGACGGACACATCAACAAAATTGGCGAAATTTTCAGCTTTATTCATTTGCTTTCACTTTCAAATATTCTCGCAGTTCAGTATCAAGCATTACCATGTCATTATGTATATTGGTTAACTGCCAAATTAAGCTAAAGATCAATTACTGTTTAGTTTTTTTTCAACAGATTTTTCATTTTTTTCCTGCTAATATTGTAGAGAATACAATTAAATAATAAAAGTGTGTATTCTCTAACAGCTTAAGCTTTTAGATGAGATGGTCACACACTTCAATATGGTATCAGAGCAGGCAAAGGTCTTGATTTTGAATCTCACCGCCACCCATATCAAAAAGAATTTCCACGTGCTTGACTTATGAAAAATAATCAGGCCCGCATGTGAAGGTGTGTGTTGAGAATATAATTAAATAATAAAAGCATGCACTCTCTAACAACTTAAGCTTTTAGATGAGATGGTCACACAATGTTGAACTTTCCTAGTAATAGTTTAGTCCTTCTAAACGATGATATAATGGATTTTTTTTTTTTGAATTTCCAGGTGTGGGTAAGAGTTGCCTTCTTTTACGTTTCTCAGATGGCTCCTTTACTACCAGTTTTATCACAACTATTGGGTAATCATCTTCTACTTTTTAGGGCTGCATTGTCGTTATCTCATCATCTTCTTCTTTGGTGTTTTTCTTAAAACACTTGTAACTCAAATGTAATAAAAGGATAGACGAACAAGGATTTTGATAAGATAATAAGTTCGTATGGAAAAGTAGCACGAACCTCTTAACTTGAGTTTACACTTTACATTATGAAAATGTGAATTAAATGCTGCTGCTACTACCACTACCACCACATGCTCTTATATTATGCTCTTTTTGTTTTTCTCTTAGCACTTGTACCTCAAAGGTGGTCAAGAAATACAAACATAAATTGATCAAAATGAGGAAAATGTGTTGAGTATTTGATAAGAAAGGTATCTTGTTTTACCACTTACCTCGTAAAAACAGGGTTTCTTGTTTTATCAAATAAGAAGGCAAGGTTTCTATAAGGTAATGTTTCTTAAGTAAAGTACATAACCTCTTAACTTGGAATGTAGATTATGAAAATTGACTACAGTGGTTTCACAAGATAGTAAAAACATGAATGGACTGTCATATGAACAAATGATCATTTACCTATGTATTTTGTATTTATTTTTCGGGAGACCTGTTCTGATGCAAAGTTTTCTTTCACAGTATTGACTTCAAGATAAGGACCATAGAGCTTGACAGTAAACGAATCAAACTGCAAATCTGGGATACCGCTGGTCAGGAGCGGTTCCGAACAATTACAACTGGTAAGCTTGTGGGGAAACATGCCGTTCTTCCTTTCTTCTTGCTATTTTGTCAGTTGATTTTTCTTTTGAGCAAACATAGACCAAGTCAGTACTCTGTTTTACTGCATTAATATGTCAACTTCACATTTTAGTAATTTTACTGCCTTTGCAGCTTACTACCGTGGAGCCATGGGTATATTGCTGGTGTACGATGTAACTGATGAGTCATCTTTTAACAGTAAGTTCCCTTGTTACACTGGGGAAAAGGAATTTTAACTTTGTGTTATGTCAATTTATGGGTGGTTCCTTTTACTTAGTGGATGATTTTATAAGCACCGAGGGGTTGACTTCTACGAGTATAACCACATGTTTGAGTTCTTGACCAGAGAATCTCCTCCTTCCAATCCCTTTCTAATCAGGCATTTCCAACGAAACTATATGTTCTACTTTTTTGACACGTATTCTGCCCCTCTTCTTTATAATGAAGCAGTTTAAGATTATGGAGAAGCTATTCATTTTTCTCATACACTAGAATAATGTACACTTCTGTGGTCAGGTCAAAACTAACTTTGTGCACATGTTTAGACATCAGGAACTGGATAAGAAACATTGAACAGCATGCTTCTGACAATGTCAACAAAATCCTGGTCGGCAACAAGGCTGACATGGACGAAAGCAAAAGGGTGCTCTCTCCTCTCTAACTCCTATTATCTGCTGATCTATGTATGTTGTTGTATACCTGCTATTGGGCAACTGAGTTGAGATAAACCTTTTCTCTAGGCTGTTCCTACATCCAAGGGTCAAGCACTTGCTGATGAATATGGCATTAAATTCTTTGAAACTGTAAGTAGAACTGTTTGCCAGCATAGTAATTATTAGCAATTGCAGTTCTCCTGAGATCCTAGTAATATTTAATGCAGAGTGCCAAGACAAATATGAACGTTGAGGAGGTTTTCTTCTCCATAGCTCGGGATATAAAACAAAGGCTTGCCGAATCTGACTCAAAGGCTGAGGTATTATTTTCCAAACCAAGATAATTTAAAATGTGCTTACTTTGTGTTGGCTGACAAAATTTGGATGCTGAAAATTAAATGGAAAGGAGAGATCACTGATATTTCTATTGGTTAACTTTTGACAAGACAGCTTGAGGGTGAAATGTTGGTGTATGAAAATTTTGGGCAAAGTTTCTTTCCTTCAAAAAAAGCTAAACGAAAGTTGAAAGTGCACGTTAAATTTCTTTCTGTCCTGTTTCCCTATAATACAAAATAACTGCCTTCCAGGTTCCTATAGAGGTGTACATGATTATTCAGTCTTTGTTGCATCCCATCCTCCTTTTTCACTTTGAATCTTTCATTTCTCCAAATACTCTCCATCAGCACGATGTTATCTTGTTCCATTTCCTAGACATGGAATATTTACCGGATTGACTCATGCATTCATAAAATTGGCAGCCTCAAACCATCAGGATAAATCAACCGGACCAGGGAGCAGGATCTTCACAAGGCGCCCAAAAATCAGCTTGCTGTGGTTCTTAAAATATCGATAACAGCAAATGAAGCCAGGATGATGGGAAATACATCCTTAAAATGACCATTTTAGTGGGAGGGCTGAAACTAATCTTGGTTATAACATTCTCATTGTGTTTTTCTCTTTACAGCTCTTTTCTTCCAATATCTATTTGTATTTGGTGGCAGCTCTTAGTATTTGCAAAATTTGATCAGTAATATGCTCACCACTTTGACTTATTTAAATGAAGGGACAAACTGCCTTCTAATGTTATTGTACAAACTTTTGGAGGGGTTTTTGTGTGGGTATTTGCATTTTACGATTGTCCTTGGGGGTTGCCATTTTATCAATCAAATATTGTTTAATTAAATTCAAGTCTTTTCTTGATACGTTTTGCAAAAAAGTTATTTTGGGTGAATTATTTTCCCAAGTAACGAAAAGATCTGGGCGGAATTGTCACATATGAAATTGAGCACAATTTTATGAATAATGGTTTTCTAATCATTTGAATGTGCTTTTGTGGGTAAGTAAGTTTTTCGGATTTTGTCATCAGATCGAAAAAAAATGATCTAATGAACATATTTCACAGTTTGAAATGTAACTTTTTAGATTTCAATTGATTTGTCTCACTTTTCTTTTTAATTTGTGTAAAAGAGAATGTCACTTTCCTTTTTCAGGAAACTCTTTAATTTTAATTTTTCACATGACATGTTTAAGATCACATGATTTAAGAACATTTTAGTACATTTCTACGTATCTTTAGTTTAAAACTACGAGATTTAAAAGTTTCTTTACATTAACTTTGTGTCAAGTCAAAATCGGGTAAACAAATAATTGAAAGGGAGGGAGTAGAAAACAACTACGGTTTGAATTTTTGAACAAAAATACTCAAAAATACGCATAACTTGAGCAGTGCACTTCTTCATATTTAGCGCTTTTTTCAAGTTTTAGGGTACTGTTCCAAAATTTTACTCGGGCCTCATCGAGCTTTCAGAAATTAGTCTCTCAACAATCAGTATTTTTTATGAATGATAGGGCACTGGGGGAGAACTTATCGATGACAAAAAAGACGAGGTTTCTGTTGGAGGGTCCCTAATGCCCCCAATCAAATAGAATTGAAAAAAAAGTTTTCGATATTTCAAGGTGGCATCTTGAAAGTGTCGCTAGTCGGTTTAATCATGAAACGTCGAAAAAACCTGGTCAACTACAAACATTATTCAGAAAAGGATGTCCTAGAACATGATATTAAATTGAGTGAAAAGTCCTTTTTTTTTTCACTACCGAATTCATAGAAGTTTGAACTTTAAAAGAATATTGTTCTGAAGTAAACTTCAAAAAGATTTCATAGAATATGAATTGAATCTAAGATAATGTTATCACAAGCAATTTTAAGTTGTAATCTTTGTTTGTTTGTTAAGTTTGTAATATTAAAATAAAAGAATATTATCGTAATATCGCAAGTGAAATAATATTTAAAAAATTATATTATTATATATAGTGAAATAAATATCGTTATTGAAGCGACATAAGATTGTTGTATCCAATGGAACTTTTATATGTTTAATTAAAGGAGACACTAGGGTTGTCCTTCACATATATAATTTGTGTTGTAATCCAAAAGAATTTTACCTTTAATCATGTGAATCTTTTTTTTTTGTGTGTGTGTAATTCTAGTCAGCAAATTAAAATTCCTCTCAATTCATGATGACAAAACTCAAATGACTAATCATTATCCCAAGAGACAAGCATTTTCTAATTGAAATAATATTATCACCAATGTATTAGGATAAGATATTAATTTTTGATATTTGATATTTATATAAATTTTTTTAATTAATATAGATTTGTGCAAAAATGGTGTAACAAAATTAGTGATGACTTGTCCAATTGACTCATGTCCACTAAATATAAAGTCCAAATTGATTCATAATTTTTTTTAATCAAAATTTTATATTATTTTAATATGTTATATATAGCCACGCTAAATAATTTTTATGAAGCAATTAAACAAATTATATATATAAAAAAGTTATTACTTAGAAAAAGATACACATATTGAGTTATGATCTCATTAGGTAGCCTATCTTGATTGAAGCCATTTCAAAAACTAAAACTGATTCGTGCAATTTTATGTTTTTATTTGGCTAAATCCTTTTAGACATGATACGTCTTGTAAAATAATCACTCAAACTAAGCTTAAATAATTTTTTGGTGGATTCAGTCCATCCATTTTGATACCATTAATGTCTCATAAGACTCATTAAAAAATAAAAATATTTTCTATTAAATTTTTTTTCATTCGCAGAATTCGAACCCGACAACTCCAACCTCAGTTAGCTCAAGAGTTATTATATTCGCATTGGATTAAACTTCTATTACTCACCAACTGAACTTTCTTTGTATACTCAACACCATCTTTAAAATATTAATCAACATATTAGGAAACTTATAATCCACCTGTCCAATATGGGTTTATTTAGTTATAAAATAAAAATTGGGTCTCACTTGGCTTTTCCTGTCTGAGTGCAATATCTTGACTAATTATCTTACTTTAATAATTTTTAATCTAAAATTAGTGGCTATTACTGTTTTTATATTCTAATCATACAGATATAAAAATAAGGAAAGGGAAAAGAATATTTTTTTTTGGATAAAGGGAAAGAGAGCTACTTTTTTTATTAATAAAATAAGAACATGTTATGTTTGTCCAAACTTTTGGAAAGCCAAAAATAGTGTTTATTTGTTTTAAAATGTTTATTTTAAAGACTTGAAGTCTTTGTTCAATTTTTTAAAAAGAATAAGTAAGTGTAGACTATTAGGTAATAAACATAACTTATTTGCAAAAGTTAAATATAATTATTATTTTTCTCAAAAATGCTTTTGGAACTTTAGCCAAGCATAAATTTAATATATGAGAAGAATGTAGATGAGAGACCTTTTCTTTTTTTAAAAATAATTAAAAAGAGGGAATATTTTTTATATATTTTTTTAATCCATGCCCTCTTTTATCTCCCCAATCCCTTAATAGTTCTTCCAACAAAAGCAACTGAGAATTAATTGAAGTGACAAAATGGATATGTAAAGACTCAAAAGATCTTCAAAACACTTCTATATAACAAAAATAAATGTTGAAATTAATAGGTCAATAAGAAAAGAAACAAAAGAAGAGTTTCTATAGGCACTTTTTCTAATTTCGTTTTGGATTTAGTTTATAGGCATTAACAATGTTATAATAAGTTACTTAGCTTATGGATTTTTTTAATAGGGGAAATGTGTTCAAAAGGCGCGATTAAAAAATCATGATATGAAAATTAAACTTAGAATAACGAAGAAAAAGATATTGTGATATAATCTATTATTTATTGCATCTTGAGATCGAGATTGCAATGATTTCACTGCATGAAGAAATTGTAAGGAATATCTTCACTAATATTAATAAGCCTACGATCATGAAATAAACTTGATTAACGAGCATAGTTTTATCACTATTAATGTAGCAGCTTGTGGAAAATCTGACAAACTCACACTATCTATTTCAAATTAAATAGAATTTGTCCCTTGAACACACGAGCAATTCAACCTGTAGAATTTTCTTTTCCTCTTTCCATTCTTATTTCTACAAGTTTCCCCTTAATAGGGATATGTGTGAGAACTCTTACCTAAATTTTACGATATCTTCATATTTGTTCATTCATAACACGATGAAAGTATCTGATTATTGCCCGACGCACTGATTTAATGACTTCATATGAAAGACGACCAACTCTACAAAATTTAAACGTCATATCTTCCAAAATCAAGTTATTAGTAGAATACCAATTTGCAACTCCTACTACATTTGCCTTTATAATATTTACTATATTTCATACATTTCAGATATAACAAACCCCATTTTTTATACTATATGAAATCCACACTTTGGTACTTAAAGATTTCATAATGAGTAAATATTTCCACATGAGCATAATCTATTTTCTAGTTAAATACAATAAGAGATATTTTTCCATATTTTCCGCATTCAACTCTAGCCATTTCTACACCTAAATGACCTAAACAACGAATCCCCTCCACCCTTTTCTTTTCGATTACTAATAGAATATTCTTTACTATTTACTAGAAAAATATTTTGATCAATCAGAAAAATTCTTTGATAAATAAATTTAATCTTGACCGATTTAAGTAAAGATATTAGTACTTATTCTATTATATAATAAATTGATGAATTTTTTTTACTTCTTCAAATGTGTTGAGGATTATCCGTAGATGCTATTAGGTAGAGTTATCTGTAAGTAACTTGACTGCACAAATATATTTTATAAATTAGTTAGAGTTATCTGTAACTAACTTTCAAGTAACTTGATTGCACAAACACATTTTATATCGTTAGTGCGTAGAACTTAAACTCTCTTTTACTTTTCTTTTATTTTTTTTCAACAGATTGACTATCAATCTTTGCTGTTCTTGCAAATCATGCGTGCAGGAGATAAGGTGACATAATATGTTCTCTCAACATCATATTTATGGGTTGAAAGTAAGATAACTTTGGCAATCTTTATAACCTCAAAAATTTTGTAGATTTTATAAGAAACATAATGGAGAATATATATAGTGGTGTGGCCAAGATTTTTATTAAGAGAGTTCGAAAATATGAAGAAGTTAATATAGCTTTGTGTGTAATTTAATTACATAAAAAGTTACCTTGTTTAATTTTCAAGTTACTAATTAAGCTTGTTATGAGTAACTATATGAAATTACCTTTCAAGCAAAAAGAAAAAAAAAAGATTAAGCAGCAATATAAGGAAAAGGGAAACAATGAGCTAATAAACCCCTTTAATAGAAAAATAATGATCAAAATTGAATTGAATCATTATTTATTATATTCAATATTAAAATAGTAATATAGTTGGTGACAATACTAAAATTTGGCTTGGGATTTGTGTGCACACAAAAGGGTTTATTTTCTTAACGCAAAAAGCAAAAATAAAATAAAACAAAATAAAAAAGGTATTTGGTTCCTTTCTTGATTATTTGAAGAAAAAAATGATGGAGGGTCAATTAGCACCAAAACATATATCTACAAAGATCATAACTTTTGTGACTAAATTGAGCTAAATCCTAGGAGCAATTGGATAAGAGCTTGTATGATAAAAAAAAGGTTTGAACTATTAAAAAAACATTATTTCCATTATTTGTTTAAGACATTTTACTGTCGAGGACCATTAAACATACATTAATAATATATATTTTCACTTCACTAAATCACTTAATAATGATTAGTTGGATTAATTTAGGGGTGTATTCCGTATGGAAAACAATTTTCCAAAACATATTTCAATTTTCACATATTTGGTTGGTTTCAAATTGAAAAGATCATCCTAAAAAAAAATTTCTCATAAATGCGGAAAACAAGTTTACTAATAGAAATAAGAAAAACAAGTTTCACAAATGGCATTTCACACGTACACAACAATAGTCCCCATCTCCGCACACCTACACTCACTCTCATCTCCCATAGTAAAACGACAGTTAGATGCACTAAACTCCTACTATGCGCGAGGTTTGGGAAAGAGCCGAATCACAAGATTCTATAGTACGCATTCTTACCTTGTATTTCTGCAAAAGTAAGGTAAGACTGCCTAAATTATATACAAATTCTTTTGGGATAATATTCTCTACTTATGTATCAAACACAAAAATAAGTGAAAAACACTTATTTTTCAAAAAAAAAATCCTTCATACCAAACACATCCCTAATATAAATACCCGATGTGAATAAGTATTTACCTACCAATCAAGGAGGATGAATACTAGAAATGAGGTATGAGATCATAAAGTAATAAAATGTTAGTTGGTGCCATGGCAATAATGGAAGCTCTATCTCTTATGGAAGACACAACAGCCCATATTGGCAAACAATTGCAGCAAACGCTACTTCCACTCTCCCTTCCCCTTTTTCTCTTCTTTACTAAGACCTAAGCTTTTATCCCAAAGCCACATCTTCTTTTGTCCTCTTTTAAAAAATTAAAATTGCTTTACATATTATTCAATGCTACCACATAGTTTTACAATAATTCAATCTTTATGTATGTGGAAATTGGAGACTCTCCAAAAGAACCCTCCTTTTACTCACTACTTTGTTTGAAGTTTGACCACCTTTTCAACAAATAATAGATAGTGTTTGGCTTAATTATCTACACATTTGATAAATAGCTAAAGTGCTTTGTGAGTCAAAATCAACCACATGCTATAAATTGATCATTTTCATAAGTTGATTATTTCCAACTAATTCGAGAAGCATTTCATTGAAGGTGATTTCAATGATCGCATCGGGGCAACTTTTAGTGGTTGCGGCGATGTGACTTTGGTTTTATGGATAGAAATGAAGGCAGTGCGATATTTCTGAATTTTGCTAAAGCTTTTGAGTTAGTGATTGTTAATTCGAACTTTCTGAAGGAGGAGGACCACTTGATTACCTTTTGTAATGCGGTCCGGGCTAACATGCAAATAGATTACTTACCCTGTGCACACCCAAAGGATAGTGGCTGTAGGTTTCCCTTGTCATAAAAAAAAGAAGACCTTTGTAAGGACTGCAAGGTTTTTCCTAGTGAGAATTTCACCACTGGACATAAGTTGTTGGCAATGGACTTGGAGATCAAAAGGAAGAGGAAGAAAATGAATTTGTTTAACTGGTCGAGGATCAAATGGAGTGGCTTGACCCCTGCTCGAGCATAAAAAACTGAGGAGAAATTGATGGCGATCGAGGCTAGGGGAATGATGGGGATGCGAACACCATATGACATAGGACATCTAGTATTATTAGGGTTGTAGCTAGAAAGGTGTTGGGGATTTCGAGGGGTAATGGTAGTAGTCATCGACGTAATTGATGGTGGAATGGAAAAGTCCAAGACAAGTGAAATGCCTATACAAAGTTGGTAGAGAGAGATTAAGGAGGAAAAATGGATGAATAAGAAAATGTATAAGGTGGCGAAGACATAAGCGATGTTCGCGATTACGACAGTAAAAACAATAGCTTTTGAACATTTATATGTTGAAATAGGAGAAAAAAGTGGACATGTACAGGCTCGCCAAGGCGCGAAGAGGAGGTCCCAAGATTTGGATCACGATGAAGTCTATCAAGGACGAGAAAGGTAAAGTAAGAAACTTATTTGGCATAGATGACAAACATACTTTCATGAACTTTTGATCAAAGAAGGGGACAAGGACATTGTGTTGGGTGAGGGATTTGGAGCACTTCGAGAGACACCAAAATTTTGGGTATCGTAGGTGTATTAAAGTTAAGGAGGTTCATGATGCCAGAAGATGTGTAGGGAAAAAGCGATCGGGCCAAGATGAGATTTCGATAGAGTTTTGGAAGAGCTCAGGTAGGGCATGTCTGGAGGGCTGACTCGATTGTTTAATGTCATTTTCAAGACAAACAACAAAATGCCCAAAGAATAGAGTAGTACGATGATCCCTCTTTACAAAAACAAATTTGACATTCATAAAGGTATCAAGTTGCTTGGCCATACTATAAAAGTTCAAGAGAGGGTGGTAGAGAAGAGTGTAATGAGGGGTGTGTCCATTATTGAGAACCAGTTCGGTCTCATATCGAGACGATCTACTACATAAGCCATTCATCTTGTGAGAAAACTGATGGAGAAGTATAGAAAGGGGAAAAAAGACCTTTATATGGTGTTTATTGATCTAGAGAAGGCTTACGATAAAGTTTCAATAGAGGTCCTATAAAGATGTCTGGAGACTAGAGGTGTACCGATGACTTACATCATGGAGATGAATGACATGTATGATGAAGTCAAGACCGCGGTAAAAATAGTGGAAGGAGACTCAAAATACTTTCCAGTCAAGATGGGATAGTGATTGCACCAGAGACTGATTGATGAATCTCACGTGAAGTTAATGCTAAGTTGGAGTTTGGAAACAAACCTTGGAATCTAAATGGTTCAGGTTAAGTAGGACGAAAACAAAGTACTTGAAGTGCAATTTTAGTGATGAGTTTCAAGTATCTTGGGTCTTTAATCCAAGGAAATAGAGAGATCAACATGATGTCACACGTCATATTGATGCAAATCGATGAAATGAAGGCTCACCTCTGAAGTCTTGTGTGATAAAAAAAGTAGCACCAAACGTTAAAGGTAAGTTCCAAAGAATGGTGGTTAGATCAACTTTGTTGTATGAGGCGAAGTATTGACCAGTCAATAACTTCCATGTTCAGAAGATGCAAGTTACAAGATAAGGATGATAAGATGTATGCATAGTCATATGGAGAGATAAGATTAAGAACGATGACATCTAGAACAAAATGAGAGTGACTTATGGTGAACAAGCCGAGAGAAGTGACGCTGAGATGATTTTTTGACATATGAAGAGATGCACAAATGTCCAAGTAAGATGGTGTGAGAGGTTGGATATAATAGGTATGGAAAAAGGTATAGGTAGACCAAAAAGGTATTATGGAGAGATGATTAGATATGGCATGCCGACAACTTAAGCTTACTGAAGACAGAACTTTAAATAGGAGAATATGAAGGTCACAAATTATGGTAGATCTCTGTCGTCGTATTAGCCTTATGCATATATAATTTTTAGTTACCATATTATTTTGTAGTTGTTATTGTTTCTTTACCATGGTTGCTCTGTGCTACTTTCCTTATTATTTG
The DNA here is from genome assembly GCA_018342035.1 of Solanum appendiculatum. Classification (NCBI taxonomy): domain Eukaryota; kingdom Viridiplantae; phylum Streptophyta; class Magnoliopsida; order Solanales; family Solanaceae; genus Solanum; species Solanum appendiculatum. Next base: position 209,450 of record JAGDQO010002433.1, on the reverse strand, counting down.
ACATATTTTTCTTTCATTGTTGTATTTCCTTTTATTGTAAATACTTTAATTTGCTACACTTGAGCCGAGGATCTTTTGGAAATAGTCTTGCTACTTCCCTGAGGTAGAGATAACATCCGCATACACACTACGCTCCCCAAACTCCACTTGTGGGATTACACTTATGGATCGTTTGGTAGAGTGTATTAGGAAAAATAATGCATGCATTAGCCTTGTGCATTACTAGTACCTTGTTTGGTACTCTTTTCTAAGCTATGTATAATGCTTGCATTAGTTATACACTCTATTGTGTTTTAAGGTGTGCATTACTAATACCATGAATTTCTAGATATTAGCAATACAATGCTTTTAATGCATACATTAACTCAATTATCCCTCAAAATCTTTTTTTACATCTTTTCCACCATAATAGTGGAGGGTATCTTTGAAAATAATTTTTTTATGTAATACATGCTATTTTTAATGCATCAAACCAAACAATGCATAAAAATAATTTATGTATAATTAACGCAAACATAACTAATACATGCATTCCTAATACACTCTATTTAGCACTATTTTTACACACTCTACCAAATGACCCCTTAGTATATTGTTGTTGATCATTTCCAATTTATGATTTTTTAGCTTACGAACACTTTTGATTTGACCTTTTTATTATTTTTTTTCTCAAAATACCCTCTTCATCCTCACATTCATCATTCCTCTTCTTTGCCAAAATACTTTTAATTCATATTGTATCATAAAACATTTTAATTATTTTAACAAAATAACAACTTATCAACACTATTTTACCAAACACATTAGCTATTTATTTAAAATTTCACCGATTTCAACTAGAGAGTATGTTTTTATTTATAAATCAATTTCAACACTAAAAAATATTGTCCTAACACTTAAGCTTATCACCTATTTACGATCAGCTTGATGAGCCAATAGATCATATTCTGGTGCTCCAATCCATGTCAATCAATTATAAAGTTGACAATAATGTCAAAAACAGATTCAAGTGGTTAATCTGGATGACCATATCACAGTCGATCATGGGAACAATGATTTTTCAAGTGGGACGTAAGACAGCACTATGGTGTATATGCATAAATATTTCTTTCATAAAGAAGATTGTATAATAGCTACCTCTATACAATCTTTTGATTCCCTGTAATCATTCTATACATAATATAAAAACGTAATATAGAAAAGGTTACCAATTATCAGCTAAAAAAAAATAATAAAAAAGGTTACCAACACAACATGCAACATAGAAAAGGTTGGCAATTTGGCACGTAAACACTCAACCTACTATGCTTTTTTATGCAGAAGATTTTTGTATGCAAAAGATATAGGCAATGTGATTGGTCTAACCATATTGATTATGATTTCTAAGAAATCAATATGGTTGCATCAATCACAACACTAATTTTAAAAAGACAAATGGTGACCTGTGAATATTTAATGGAACCGTTTTTAACTTTAAGATGATGTACCTCATAATATTCATGTGCCTAACCTGGGCACTTGGAACAAAATTTTTGCCCACAGTAAAGTATCAAACTTTATAATACTAAAATCCACAAGAATATTCAATTCAGAAGTGGCAAGTTTGGTGCACTGCCAATGGAAAGAGCACCTAGGATACTCATGGTCTAGCTATAAAACTATGATACCAACTCACACCACTTAGTTGGGGAAATTTATAACACATAGATTCTCATCGAATTAACCGGCATGCAAAAACTTATGTACTAATTTACATACATCAAAATTTTTAACCAAAGGAAAGATATAATTTACAGCCGTAACTATTTGACAAGAATTATTACCAAGGATCAAGGCGACAATAGAGTGATCAACTATGAGGATCAATAGCAAAAGAGAAAACACAGTTTCTTTAAGCAGGCAACCCACGCACCTTGGTTGTCAATCTGTCATGTACATAACCATAGAAGTTTCTGCAAAGAAATTAATATCCATGAGTATGAGCATAGACAGGGAACAAGTATTATCTCAAGGAATAAAGCTAACATTTTTTGAATATACAAAATATTAAGATATACGAGAACGTATTAAACCAATTCAAGAACATTTGAGCTCATCCAAAGCAGACAACTAACAGAAAGTTGCAACAAAATAAAAGGGTACTCAGTCCCAGTTTACTTTTCCTAGAAGCAAGTGATGAGTAGGTCCGGGTGACTAGGCCACTTCATTTTAAAAAGTGGAAGGCTTAGTAGTAATTAATTAAACAAATTATATACACAAATGAAATCCAACAGATTTTGTCCTCATCTGCTGATCAGATAATGGGCAAAGAGAACGAAAATAGTGTGAAAGAATTTGTCTATATATACAGAAAAGCAGCAGTTACTTATGCTGCACTTGTGACCTTACAATAGAGTGCTCTCAAAGAGGTTGAGCTTTGTTGCAAGTAAACAATGGAGGCAGTACGTGAACTATACAACAAAGCAAAACCCTTTCTTGCAGTCATTTTTCTCCAATTTGGGCTAGCAGGCATGGATATCCTCACCAAAGTGGCCTTGAACGAAGGAATGAGTAACTATGTATTTGTTGTGTACCGCCATGCAGTTGCCACTTTGGTTATTGCTCCTTTTGCAATAATTCTAGACAAGTATGTTTCTCCTTCCCTCCCTATTTTCAATTAACGTGTTTGCAACATCTATTCTAGTCTATTTCCGAGTGGAAGAAAGACAAATACAAAAAATTGTTTCGTATTATTTTCCCTAGAGAAAATGATGGCAAGCTGAATATCTCTGAACAGGAAAATAAGACCAAAGATGACGCTCTCAATATTTGCTAAGTTGGTACTTCTTGGCTTACTGGAGTAAGTCTTAAAGCACTCAAATTCACTTTTTCTCCATGCAATCAGTAACTAACATAAGCATGTTTCTCTTGACCAACAGGCCCGTCATCGACCAGAATCTCTACTCTATTGGCCTGAAATACACAACAGCAACTTTTGCAGCTGCAATGTGCAACATTCTTCCTGCCATTACTTTTATAATGGCCTGGATATTCAGGTAACTTATATGCTTTGTCTCATTCTACAGATATAAATACACATGATTACTAGCAAAGGTGAATTAACAAGAAAATCCAAACATGGATTTTTTGAAAAAAGGACAATTCCCAAATCATGATGTTAATTCTTTTGGCACATATATTGTTTATTCTAGGCTTGAGAAGGTGAAGCTTACAAGCATCCGCAGCCAAGCCAAAATACTTGGGACTGTTGCCACAGTGGCAGGAGCCATGATCATGACACTGGTACAAGGCCCAATAGTTGAACTATTTTGGACAACAGGAAATGCCGGTCATGAATCTCAAAGTGGTGGGTTAAATCTAAGCCATGCTATCAAAGGTTCCATCATGATAACAATTGGGTGCTTCAGTTGGGCTGCATTCATGATTTTGCAGGTAAAGAAAGAACTTAGTTAGAGGAAATAAGTAATTAGCAAGTAAACATTATATCTGACTCTTAGTACCCTATTCCCAGGCAATCACACTGCGGACTTATCCCGCTGAGCTCTCGCTCACTGCTTGGATATGCTTGTTGGGAACAACTGAGGGAGCTATAGTAGCAATGGTGATGGAGAGAGGAAAACCTGCAGTGTGGGCCATAAACTGGGACTCTAAATTTCTTGCAGCTGTATACAGTGTAAGTGAACCATATTTTGTAGATCTCCCCTTTTTGGTATGCCTCTTGTATATGGTCATATGGCTTTTGTTATTATAGATGAAATCTTTTACTTGATAAAAATAAACCTATGCACAAAAAGTGATGTGGTTAAATTTTCTAAGAACGCGAGCATACAAAGAATTTTAACAGTATCCATTCTTTAGATGTTTATCCAACATATGCACCAAATTGCCCAGATCTGTATTACTATGTGTGACAGAACATGTCATCTGGAAGCAGCTAATGCTTCATAAAATTTAAGACATTAATTTAAAAAATCAATGTTCCCCAACCACCATAGCAAGCAACTTACTTCTGCAACATGAGAGAAGTGAGGGGGGGAAAATCTAGAAGCATAGTTTTTACCAATCACTCATAAAGTTAAGCCTATTAAAAGCTCCTCACTTGTCATGTCACAATCCAGGGAATATTCTGTTCAGGACTCGCATATTACATCCAAGGAGTCATAATGAAAGACAGGGGCCCTGTTTTTGTCACAGCTTTCAATCCATTAAGCATGGTTATTGTAGCTATATTGAGTACAATCATTCTACGTGAACAACTGAACCTGGGAAGGTAATAGTTATAACCCTAAAGCTCTTATAAGTTACGACCAACACTAAACTCTAATGTAATGCTTTTTGCAGGGTACTAGGTGCTGTTGTGATTGTTGTTGGCCTTTACATTGTCCTGTGGGGTAAAAGTAAGGATCACAAATCTCCATCAATCGATGAACAAACAATACCAACACAGGAAATGACACATGAAACCAAAATTGACAAGGAAAATTTAAGTCAGACAGTTATCCACATCAATTCATCGAGAGAAACAACTGCTACTGACGATGAAAGCATATAATAATTTTCTATTTGAGGCTTTATCTTCCAAATTCCAAAAGGTCTGACTATAGAGAAGCCTCTTCATCTAAGAAATGAGCTCCTCTTCAGCTGCATCTTGAATTAGTAATTACAAGTTAAAGATGGTTTACAGCATGTGGCCAAATTTAAGCCAGTTAAACCACCATTTTTGGAAACTTCTTTCTGAACTATAGAATGACTAAACTATGTTAAGCCTATAGGCCTTTTCTTTTGGTTTGTTTAATAGATATTAAACCATGTATAATAAATTATAGTACCAACAATAATCATGCCCAGACATGTAGATAAGTTGGTTCTTGAACTTCAGATCTACAATACTGAAGTTCTATCTGGAAATATTTCCTGTAAACAGATCAGTGTTTAAAAAGTTTGAACCAGTCAGTTCTTAACAGTTATTCCGTTGTATGGGTCGGACCAATATGGATAAATTGACATTACAAATACTACTCGATCGCCCATCACTTACCTATCAATGATGGCCATAAAAGCCTTCCCCAAGAGAGAGAAAAAAAAAACTAAACAAAGGGACCTAAAGGCCCTCAGAAGGACACTTTAGTACATCAAAATTAGAAGCATATAATCAATAGAACCATCGTTTGATTACTATAGTATGATAAACTTTGTGGTCTTCTTCCATATTCTTCCTTGTTGGAAAAAGAAGGTAAAATCATTCTTATTCTTGGTTCATTCTATGTAAACCATCTGTGCAATGACTTGCTATAGATTTATTTTGATAAGCAGGACTAATTACAAATTATGAGGGCGCGGGGGGTGGGGGGTGAACGTGAATGTGGGGAAACTCAAATTACTGCAACAGAGATACTAAAGATAGTAGAGTCTGAAACTTGATTAATTTTGACTCCTCACCAATTTTTGACCAGTTTTCGACCTTCAGGTTACTAGAGAGCCATGAACCTAAAACTAATATTTCACGTGCTTAGCAAGAGAGCCATTTCATCCCTTCCAGACATCTGTTTGTTACTGGAACGAGCACATATATCATCAAATTGTGTATCAAATAGTTGAGCAAATTGAAATGAGGAATTATTCAGAATTCAAAGGCATACTATTGGCACTCACTTGAAACAAAACATTTTTTTTGAAAATTGGTAAGTATACTTGAAACAGAACACTGCAATTTGAAGATTGAAGCTAGCAGCCACCAAATTTCAAGTACTAACAGGTAAGCTTAGTCTCACTTTTATCAATACAAAAATGAGTTGTTTATTACTCATCAATATATGCTACAAACATTCATGTTTGGGCATCTCAAAAAATTGACTCATTTCTAATAACTGATAACCCATACGATATTCACCAAATTGAATATTCAAATTAATGAACTAATGTACTCTAAATTTAATGTCATACATTCCCTATCAAACTAAATTTTCGACTTACAAAGAAACGACTATTACACTTCAAACCAAACTAGTTGGGGTCAACTATGAAATCCTCAATACTCATTTCGCTTCATTTGAAAACTTTACAACTTCAATTTATCATTTTCTTTAATACCTTCCTATGATATGCAAATTAAACTAGCATTTTCAAATTCCATGTCAAATAAATGGGAGGAAGGAGTGTCATTCAATACGAAGTGAAAAGGTGTTTTTACTTTATACTTCAATGTGTACATGCACTTGCCTAAATCTTTATGTTCCACATTTATACTCTTATCCTTGTCTCATCACCAGCTATCCTTTTTACTTTGTCCTAGCTTAATTGATTCTTTCCGCCTAAGTTCAAAAGTTTTGCCATCTCTAAGAGTACTTTTTTTTTTGAACATTAAGAGTACTTCTTTATAATTGATAGTTTATGCTGTCTCAGCCTAAGCATGCTATCTATGTAGTGGTGTACTACAGTTTTGACTATTGGATATTTTTATAAGGACAGTTTTACTCCTTCAGATAAAATCTTATGTGACAGTATTTTCTTGTTAATCCATATCCGTTCGGAAAAGAATGACACATTTCTATATTTGGAAACACCTAGCAGTTAACTTCTCATTTTGACCTTAATGAAAAGCTTTTATAGCAACACAAGTTTCAAAAGTCTCCAATTTTAACTTAAATTTTGTGTTGAGTCATACTATCTCATATGAATTGAAACGGAGGGAGTAACAATTATTGTTAACATGTCTCTAGCTAACCTTATGTAAGAACACATTCAAATGTTATTTTTTTCGTTTTTTTCTCTCTTACTCTGCACAGCTTTTTTTGCTAAGACAAGTATATTTTTCTTATTTTTTTCATTTTCTTCTCTCTCTCTGCACAACTATTTTTGCTAAGACAAGTATATTTTTTTTATTTTCCTTGCTTTTCAAATATGGTTAAGGTGAAGAGATAATAAATGTCGATGCATGCAGAAAACGTGAATCCAAAACATAGGCAGAGATCATTGTCTATTTTTCCATTTCAGAAACTAAAATCATAAGCATCCAATCCATTACAAATGTCTTTAATCACTTTCATAAGCATTGTCGACTTAGTAGTTTAAAATTAGCATTTTAAGCACTTAACAGATGTTATAATCTCTTTTCAACATATTGTATATCTCTAATGACTTAACCACTTCCAATTAGGTCAAAATCTTACTGCCAGTATGTCTCCTTTGTAGTCACTGCCTTGGAACCACTTCCAACTTTGCCCACAAAATTTATAGCTTGCATGGAGATGACAAATTAATTTGGTGAAACTTCTCTCTGAGCTCTTTAAATTCGTAATGTATGAATGAGTTTGTTCTGGCTTCAATATACAGGTTTCAGGAGAGTTATAATACATGTTGTGCAGGATTAGTATCATGAATTCTCCCTGTAGTTTCTGTCAATGGAGTCCCAAAAAAACCATTCTGGATCAACCATGATTTATAGGGCCGCAAAGTATTAAAGAGTACATACTTCTATTATATGGTATGCAGATGTAGACATATTTTTGCATCATACCTTGCATATGGATTCCTCTTTATGACAGTCGTCTGACCTCATCCTTCCCATATATACGTTGAAGTTCACGTGTCGCAGCTAGAAAAGATTCTGAAGAAATAAGAAAAGATACCAACATGAGAAAAAAGTAAACATTCTAGAATATTAACAGCTCAGTTAATTAAAACACCTTTCCAGATGCGAAATGATTTTTGGTTAATGGACGATCCAGTAATTGTCTGAATAACTTCAAATAATAAATCCTGAGGTGTGTTCCTGAGCTCCTGAACAATCCCATATATCGTCTTCCCATTCTCAAAGTATATATGATTATTAGGGTGTTTTGTCTTACAACCAGCATGTCGCTCAAACTCATAAGCATTAATTGCCTACACATAGAAGTTACACCAAATTTGATCAGTAAATTGTACAACTAGCTGGTCCTGCAATAACGAAAACTGGCCTCAAATGTACCTTTGAAAAATTACATGACTGACAGCCACAGAGGTAACCAGAGCCTTTTATAATACCACGGAGCTCCTTCTACCATGCAAAGGAAGAATAGTGTCATCTAGAGAACATCACAGTTGTAAAGATAAAACTCATAAAATGTAAAGTTTACCTCTCTGGACCAAGCTATATACTTGACAGGTACTCCATCTAACATACCAGTTGAGAGCAAGCTTCTCACATTTGAAGGGAAACTGTTCGAAGGGGGCTTTTTAGTTGCTTTCTGCTCCTCCTTTTTGGAAATAAATTCCTTACTGCCAGCCATTTGAGCAGCACTTGTAACTGTATCGGCATTTGACTCAACCAGTCGCTTTCCAGTCACAATATCTGATTGTTGGCCTGAAGACTGACTCATTAATAAGTCATAACTGCAAATCAGCCTTCCAGAAGAATTTATATCGTCATCGTCATTGAATCCACCAAAGGATATGATATTGCTTTCTCCCCTGCCAAAAGATTGGCTCATTGACAAATTATTGTTTTCAACTTTGCTATAGGTCTGACTCACAGATATGGCATTGTCATTGACTTTGCTGTAGCAGTGGCTCATAGGTGGATTGGTGTCAGCCATCTTATTAATAGTTTGTCCAATTGATGTAATATTGCTATCATCATTGCCGAATTGCTGACCCATTGATATGGCAGTATTATTATCATTGAATGAGTGACTCACTGATATAGTGCTATCATCCTCTCTGCTAAAACTTTGATTCAGCATAGTAATATTGCTTTCATCTTTACAAAAAGGGTGACTCATTGACAGTGAGCTGCTCTCCTTGAAACTATGACCCACTGATATTTCATTGCTATCCACCTTGTTAAAAGGTTGACCCATAGATATGAAACTGTTGTCTTCCCTATTAAATGTGTCACCTAATGACATCAGATGATCATCACCTCCGTTGAAAGAGAGTCCCATAGCTATGCAATTATCCTCAGCCTTACTAAAAGCATGATCTGTTGGCATTGCATTACTGATCCCTCTGGTATAGATATCGCCCATTGACACAGGCATGAAATTCTCAGCCTCCTTCACCTGGCTGACTTTGACCTTTCTGATACCACTATAGTTAAGACCTAATCTATGGTCCTCTAGTGTATGGGATATGGATAAACCAAATGAAGAATCACTTCCAAATGGATCTTCCATCACCTTTCTAGACATACTCATGTTGCCTATGCCAACGGATGGAACACTGTTGTCATCAAAGCAGAGCGATCTTGCACTTTCATTGTCAAAGTGCCTTTCTGCATATTGGCCTGGTACTGAGTTGAAACCAGGAGTGTTCATCCAGGGAGCAATATTGGAACTTAAAAGACCAGAGAATGAACTGTGATTAGGTACTTCAATGGCTTGCTTCTTGTTGGGAAGCAATTCAGGCTCGATGCCATCCATGAACCATTGATGGGAACGTTTGGGCTCAAGCGTGGAGGAGTTATCATAAGCCATTTCATATGGATTCACTTAGCCACTCAGAACTGCAAGATCTGCAAAGATTACAACAAAAAGATTGTGATTTGAGATTTTACTGAGGAAAGAATTTTTGTTGAAACTCTACGCTAGTTACTAAAGGGGAAATGCAAGGTTAATCAATCATGAATGACGTTCCATCTATTTCCCGAAGTGAATGACATCCTGCAACATACCTTTTCTTATTCAAGTTCTATTTGAGATTAAAGATAAAAGAGAGAACATTTAGCAAAACTAAAAAAAAAATTGACTTGGCCAATACATAAAAGTTTAAAGAGCCTAGAACGTAATTCAGAAAAGTGTTGAATCAACAATAAATCTTAAAAGCTGTCTCAATACTACTAGCTTATCAAGTATCTACCTCTCTAAGCTTGAGACAAGTTGTAAACTATAATACAAGCTTATAGATCTACCTTTCCAAGTTTGAGACAAATTATAAACTGTACTAGTAGTTTATCAGGTATCAACTATACAATGATGGGGGCCAACGTCTGTTTGAGACAAGTTGTAAACAGTAACACTAGGTCATCAAGTATCTACTCCAGGTTTAATTTTTCAAATCATCTCTTTCTTCCTAAAATGGTACTCTGTTCATCAGCTGCAGGAGATTAAAACTCCAAGAATTTGGTATTATGTTTGGAAGGTCTTGACATAGTGCTTAAAATTCAAGCCCTGCCCCCCAAAGAGATATTAGTTCTAGTTCCATCTAAGAATTGATATGACCAACCTAAGCTTGTTAAAGAGAAGAATTATGAACGTTATGGATTTTTTTACAAGGAAATTATGAAGATTATGATTCGACAACAGGAGTTCCAAGTTTACAATTGATCTAATCTGATGATACTTCTTGAGACTAATTTGATTAAAATTTTTGTAGTCAAGCAAATATGTGGAGAAGGGGATAATGACATGAATTGCTCCACATAGACTTGACCAACCCAATGCTTGTCTTTCGTGATGTTACCTGACATTTGTTCGACCTAAAATGAAATCAAATTCCAATTATGAATTGCAGTTGATTTATAAGGAAGGATGAAAGATGAAATGGGGACCAATAAAAGTTGGAAATATCTATACTGACAACCAAACGTCGTATCAGTTTCTCTACAATGCACAAGCGCATTGAACCAGGTATCCTATAATATAGGTGTTCCAACAATAGACGAAAGAATATTGGAAACTATAGTCGAACACAAGCAGAATGCAGTTGACCAATATGACCACTTCAGTGCGAGTTCATTCCTAGCAATTTGATTCCTTCTAGTTCCTAATAGCAACAAAACCGTTGCGTATTGATTCTCCTATGTCACAGAAACATGACAAAACTATTTTATTCACTTTTACTCTCTACACGAGCTTCTCAGAGTACTAAACAACTTTCACATAGCCAACCACTCATTGCAACTGCAATGCAATAACATTAAAAGAACCAGATATTACACTCATTCACTTAGCTAAGATTCATTAAGCTTTTCCGATCTCCTTCCTAATCAAACTACAATTTTAACTCTAACTTGTAACCAATGCTCATACAATTCTGCATCAATTTCTCAGAAACCAAACAAAATGTTCACATTTTCAATTCAACACACATCAGTCAACTGAGACGTTTACATAAACGAAACATTGATAATCCAACAGAAATGGTCTAAAACATAACCCTAACAGTCCGACATGCAGTGGTGAAGATATACAAGATAATAAGCATAATGGTGATTACATATATAGGTACCGATCGAAGTATTTTTCAGTGTTCCCGCTCCGACGAAGTGTTGATCGGAAAATTAGAATTGTACTTCTCCGGCGAACTGTAACGGAAGAGGGTAACCGGCGAGATCTATAAAAGGTGAAGAGGAGTAGAAATATATATGATGGTGGGACGCACGATTGAAGATAGCTGCGAGAGATCTGGACCGTCCACACTGATCTTGTTCGAATCAACGGTTTGGATTTGATATATTGAAAAGAAGGGAGTACTGTATTGAAGGGATGAGGAACATGGAAGAATTATCCCTCAACTGGACTTGAAGGCTTACGTGTCAATGTTTGTATTAATACAGTAATTAATTTATTTATAACAAATATAAATTGTTTTATTTACCAAAAAAAATAGTTTCATAAAAAATATACGTTGACTATATAAATATTATATCTTTAAAAAAAAAAGTAATTATCATTAAAATAGATACAATATTCATGTAAATAAAAATAAATAAATCTTATTACTTTGATGTAATGGTTAAATATATTATGAATCTTTCTTCTTCTTTTTTTGGTGGATTAATCACAAAGTAGTACAATTACAAACTTGTGCATATCAACACAATATGCTTTGTCCTAATATTCATTCTTAGACTACACTTACCCTTGTCCCTTAATTTTGGTGCTCTCTTTATAATAATAATAATAACAATGTCCATATAAAACTAAAATGTACGAAGATTAAGCAAAATTTTAGTATAGCGCACTGTAGGGTCCATTTGGGGGTGACACTCCCAATAATTTTTTTTCCATACCTAGGGTTCAAACCCGAAATCTCTAATTAAGAATGGAGCAGTCCCACCAGTGGCGGATCTACATTTAAGCTTGTGGGTGCTTGAGCACCCATTACATTTTGGAGCCAACAGTATTATTTGCATAGAAAATCTAGTAATTTGTACAAATTTGTATATTGAGCACCCAATTTTAGTAGCAACTTTAAATTAGAAATAGTTAAGCACCCATAACTAAAAAATTCTGGATTCGCCCCTAAGTCCAACCACTGCACCACAACTCAGGTTGGCAATACTTGTATGGCTTATACATGCTATCCTTTTGGCCAGAGCTTCAGTAGTAGTCTCCACCCTCTCAAACACTCAATTTATCAGTTGTTAGCATTCTACTACGTAGTTGAAAGCACATTATAGGGTTTGGTGCAAAGATTAATAATACATGAATTAGTAGTGCAGGGATTAGTTATAATACAGAGATTAGTAGTGCATGAATTAGTAATGCAGGATTAGTAGTGCAGGGATTATCAATTAAAGTGTTTGGTTCATTGTTTCCCACCTCATATTGTGTTTGGATTAAAACTCTATAAAAAGCTTCTTTCTAATTATACCCTTGAATTATTATGAGATTTTCTATTTCATGTAATTAGGTCAATGCAGATTATTGCCTGACAAATTTTTTTTAGTTGTCATATTGCTATTTTCTCACTTGGATTATTTGAGGGTAAATAATTGTCATCTTGATAAATTGATCACTCACAAAACTTCAATTATTAATTTTAAAAAGATAGACCATCTACTTTTAAAACCAAAAAAACGGTAAACAATCGTAAAATCGAATAAACCATCTACATTTACACATAAAAATTGCAAGTTGTAGTTTGTATAAGTATGTAATTTTATAAATTGTTCAAAGTACAAATAATTAGAAAACCACATATATATCAACAAATAATACATTCAATTAAAGATCACAAACGTCATGTGGTGATATATTTGTTAATTAGTAAATGTTAAACAACTCACATTTCAAATATTGTATTGGTTTGTATTGGATTTATTTAGCAACAAACAACGCTCTCTAAATAATAAAATTTGTAAGCTAATTTATTTAAATAAATTTACTAATACAAATATAAAACATAAAATCAAGAAAATAAATAAAATGATTAAAAGGATTTGAGGGGTACTTTTGTCTTTACATATATTGATCTCATGTATTAAATCATATGTATTACTAATACCACCAAATGAAAGGTATAAGTTATACATCCTATAATAGTTAATACCATGTAGGATGTATAACTAATCCATGGATTAGTTATATGTAGGTCCAAAATTCCTCCCAAACATTCAAAAATGCCCTTAACGTATCATAAATGGTTTTAAAATGCCCTCCTTCCACCTATTAGATCAAAAATGGCCTCGACGTTTTTTTAAGGTCTAAAAATGTTCTTTTTTAACACCATAATGACATGTCACTTGATGAGTCATTTAAAAAAACGAAGTAATTTTATCTCATTGGTTCACACATATATTTTTAAACCCAATTTAGTTATCCAACCCATTCAAGATAAAAACTCAATCCGAGGTATTGCCTATTTGTAAGTGGGAGGTTAAAAAAATGTCGAGGTCTTATATTTCTTAAGGTATAGATTACATCAAAATTATTTAAGTTGTGTTTTATATATAAAAAGAAAATTTTATCTTAAAAAATATTATTTTCTAGATCAATTTCAAATTTTAGTCATGATACAATGTGAAGAATATGATAAGGAGATAATGATTTTATGACTCTCTTAAATTATAATGGTTGATAATAATATGTAAGTAATAGTTGGAACAAAATTGAGATAAAGTAAGAGCGTAACAGTTATACCTTTTAATTGAAATTAAGTACTCACTCATATACCATAAGTGAAGTGACATAAGTCATTTTTCCTTATAATTAAAAACTTTTTTTTTTTAGAAAAATGAAAAATGATTTTATCAATAAAACATTGCGCTTCATATAAAATCCGTAGAAGGAAAACAAAAAAAAGGGACAAAAGTATACCCTATCTAGACTCAAGAAAGACAAAAAATCAAATAGGTCAAATAAAAATTATTTATATGGTCAACACTAGGCAAGCCCACCAGCCAGTAGAGGTACTATATAAGCATCTATCAAAAGAGTTAAGGGTTTCTCTATAAATTCAACCTAATTTTATATATCGAATTATTTTCTTGTATCTCCTTCTTGTTAAGTCCGCCGCCAAAAGTTCTCAAACTATTGAAGGCATAGACAATCCAATGGCATCTCCTTATTATGGTATGATCGAAAAGATTCATGTGATGCTAGTTGATAATGACAAAGAGTTTGTCATTAAGATGACTGATTTGCTAACGTCTTATGACTATAAAGGTGACATTTCTAAAAAAATATATGATGAACTTATAACCTTTGATTTTTTGATATAATTAAACTTGTGTGATTTCCTTTTATAATAGATTAAACGGATATGATACTTATTATCTCATTTTTGATTTGTACATCAATCTCTTTTTAGATTTCATTTATATACTTGTATCTTGAATTCTCTTTTTCTTGTTGTCATAACACTATTTCTATGCTTGCATATGTTATTTTCCTAGTCAATAAATGAGTGTTGTGTGGTTATAAAAATCAAAATATATTTTCTATTTTTTATTCTTTTTATAAGCATGCAACACCCTCGATTAGCTTCCTCCACAAAGATATATATGATTCTTTTTAATAAGACTTGATAATTTGCAATTTTACTGGATGTCTCAGGAGGGAGATAATTTTATGTTAATTTTAATTATTTAATCAACCTACTTTTGAATTTTTGCACTTGATCTTCTTGTAGAAAAATGAGAAAACATTACTTTGTAAATTGATATGGAGTGATATAGAGATAGAGGAAAAAATTAAGTTTTCTCCTCAAAATAATTTTTAAAGTTATAGGTTTTAAAATTTTTTACCAAGCTATCTATTATTTTTAAAAAATAATTTTGCTTGGGTGAAGTCACAAGATTAGAATAATAGGAGAGAAGAGAAAAAGTAAGAAAAGGACAAGATAAGAATTTATTGGGCTATTATTATTATTGACCTTGAGATAAAAAAATAGTTTCTTTTATGGATGTAGACCAAAAGAGTTGGAAGATTTGATTTTCCCAAAACTAAATATTTTCCTTCCTATTTTTTTGTTTAATTAAAAATTGATTTCTTAATTTCAAGGAACCTTTTTTCCTTTGCAACTCAACTCAACAATTGCATTTTAAATTTTCTTTACTAATATTTTTTGATATACACATGTTATTTCATCCCTTTGACCACACTGGCGCACCTTGAGTTTTAAGATATTTTAATTTTTTTTGTTAATAAAAAATCAAGACATCCAGTTGCATTAGGAAATTAGCTAGAGAGGTGCTAGGAGTGTCAAGAGGTAGCTTTCGTGGTGTGACACCCCAACTTAATATAAGAAATTTCACATCGACAAATCACAAGAAAGATGTTGGGTATAAAAGCAAGCAATCCTTATCAACTAGTGATGTGTTTTAAAGCCATGCGGCCTAGGCTCGGAGCCGACAATATCACTAGCGGACTGGGCCATTACAAATTGTATCAAAGTCACTCTTGTGTCAGCCTTGTTGATGTGAACTAGAGTTCAACTGAGTTTAGGCAAATCCCATTAAGACGGGACAAACCTTAGTGCTGAGTCTAGGCCAATTCCATTCGGTGGGAGCAACCCTCAATGAAGACGCTAAGTTCATATAGGGGGTGTATGTGACACCCCAACTTAAGATAATAAGTCTCACATTGACAAAACACAAGAGATGTGTTGGGTATATAAGTAAGGAGACCTTACAAACTAATGACACGTTTTTAAGTCGTGCGGGCCTAGGCCTGGAGCAGACAACATCACTAGCGGGCTAGGCCGTAACAGGTGGTCACCGAGGAAATTGGTGGTGAAGTAGAGAAGTCCAAGTGAATCAAAGAAGACTACTTACACAAAGTTGGTGGAATGCAAAGACAAGAAAGAAAAGAAAATGAACAAGGAAATTTATAAGACGATAAAGACGGAGGCTAAGTTAGCGTTTACAGCAACAAAGACGACAATTTTTGAACGATTGTATGTTGAACTAGGGAACAAAGGCAGAGATAAGAAACTGTACAGGCTCGTGTAGGTAAGAGAGAGGAAGACCCGAGATCTGGATCAAGATGAAGAAGGAAAGATGTTAGTGGAAGAGTCCCTCATTAAGCGAAGATTGCAAACTTACTTCCACAAACTATTAAATGAAGTAGGGTACAAGGACATTGTGCTGAGAGATTTGAAATACTCTGAGAGATATCATAATTTTAGGTATTGTAGGTTTATTAAGGTTGAAGAGGTTAATAGCACTATTAGTAGGATGAGTAGGGGAAGAGCAATCGGACTTGATGAGATCACAATGGAGTTTTAGAAAAGCAAAATAAGACATGTATGAAGTGGTTAATTGATTTGTTTAATGTCATTTTTAAGGTAGCTAAATTGTCTATAGAATGGAGGTGGAGTACAGTAGTTTTGTTGTACAAGAACAAGTATAATATCCAAAATTGTAATAATTTTAGGGGCATCAAGTTGCTAAGCCACACAATGAAAGTTTGGTAGAGATGAGGATGAGAAAGAGTGTATCCATCTCTGAGAGCTAGTTCAGATTCATGCCCGGGCGATCGACTACAAAATCCACCCATCTTTTGAGGTACTGGTGGGAAAATATCAAAAAAAGAATAAGGATTTACATATAGTGTTAATTGACATTGAAAAAGGCTTATGAAAAAGTCCCGAGGGAAGTCCTCTGGAGATGTCGGGAGGATAAATGTGTACCAACAACTTACATTAGAAAGATAAATGACATGTATGATGGAGGAGCCAAAACTTGGTGAGAATATTGTGATGAGAGTTAGACCACTTCTTAGTTGAGATTGCCCATTTTTGTTTGTCTTAGTGATAGATCTTAACACGATATATTCAAGAAGAGGTGTCTCAGTGTATGTTATTTGCAGATGATATAATATCGATTGATGAGACTCGTAGTGTGGTCAATGTTTGGCTGGAAGTATGGAGACAAATTTTGAAGTCTAAGGGGTTCAGGTTGAGGAGGAACAAAACAAAGTATTTGAAGTGCAAATTTTATGATGCCATGTATGATGCAGGTGTAGATGTGAGCTTTTACACACAATCTGTCTCCAAGAAAGATAATTTCAAGTACTTCAGGTCTGTAATCAAGAGAATGGACATTAACGATGATATCACACATCATATTGATGTGGTGTGGATGATGTGGAGGCTTGCCTCTGGAGTTTTGTGTGATAAAAGGTACTACCAAAACTTGAAAATAAGTTCAATAGAGTGGTGGTTAGACTGAAGTTGTTGTATGGAAGATAGTACTAGCCAGTTAAGAACTCCCATGTTCAGAAGATACATATTGTAGAAATTAGGATTCTAAGATGAATACGTGGTCATTCTAGGAGTGATTCGATTAGGAATGAGGTTATCCAAGTAAGATACAAGTGTCCTTTGTGGTTGACAAGATGAGGGAAGCGATTGAGACGGTTTGGACATGTGAAGTGAAGATGTGTAGAAGCCCCAATTAGAAGGTGTGAAAGATTGGATGTTGTTGGCATGAGGAGAGGTTGATGTAGGCCGAAAAATTACTGGGGAGAGGTGATTATACATAACATGCCACAACTTCAGTATTGAGAACATGACCTTAGATAGGAAGGTGTGGAGGTGAGGGTCTTTGAAAATAGTCTATCTACCTTCACGAGGTAGTTATATATCATGCATACACTCTACGCTTTCCAAACTCTACTTGTAGGATTTCACTGGGCATTTTGTTATCATATTACTTTGTTAGTATTCATTAATTGTTCTGTATCCAATGTGTGTTAAATCATTTTGACTTGAATTTATTTGCTAGTTAATTAGAATAGATTCTTTAATAATATATTTCTATATGATCTTCTCTATTTAATAATCCAAGTAATTATCCTAAATACTATTGTATAAAGCTTTGTTTTGTGAATGTGTCTAAGATTGCACACAACGATTATAATATAAGTTGATTAATATATATGCACAATTGCATACACTAAAGTGTTGCAATATAACCTAAGAATTCATAATTAAGTTTGTATATAAGGAATAAACAAACCTTCATGATAATTTTGTGATACAATTTTCTTCACTAACTTTCATAAAGCATTGATACAGTTGTGACGGTTGATACGACTTCAGCAGCAATGTCAATGCTTTTCAAAGGAAAGCAAAAAATCGATGTGATGATACTCAATGTCCATTCATCGAGCCTTTTTTCTTTTGACCTCTTAGCTCAAGCCGTGGTCTTGGATATAATTGCACTCGGTAAGTATTTGTTCTAGTCCTTACTTATTATGTCTACCATGAGAAAGTCAGTTATTTTAATTAATACACTCTAAAAGAACTAGCTATAAATTTCACTATTAATTTGTCATTAAATAGTGCATAGATAAATAAATTTTCTATAATCTATCGTTAAATAGGATTAGTAATAAAAAAATTTGTTTATCAACATAAATTATCAGTTGCTATTTTCTATTTTTAGTATATGATAAAGAATTGTTTTGTAATATTATTGTTATATTAAATAAAATTTAGTGTAAGCGTGAAATTAACTATTTATATAATTTATAATATAATTCAATTCTAATTGATAGATTCTCGAAATAATTATGCAGTTGTATGTGATGAACTCAATGAACTGGTAGCAAAAAAGACTTTGGATGAAGGAGCCTATCTTTTCCTTGAAAAGCCATTTGATGAAGAAATTTTGAAATACTTGTGGCAATTTGTATTGAGGAAAAATATGCAACGAGAGAAAGCGAGAGAAGGATCAGAAAAAAATAGAGATCAAATAAATATTGATGATATTGGTAATAAGAATATTGTTGGGAAAAATGAAGAACAACCCAGAGAGATAAAAAATGTGTCTAATACTGAGGAACATGACAATAATATTTATGAGGTTGGAAACAATGACGTATTGAATGGGAAACACAAGCTAAGGAATAAGAGAGATAGAAAAAGCACGAAAGAGATTAATGAAGAAGAAAGTCAAGGCAATGCTATTAATAAGGCTGTTAGGCGAAAGTATTCAACTAAATGGACTGATGATCTTCATGCCAAATTCATGGAAGCTGTACAACAACTTGGAGAAGGAAGTAAGTTACTTCACTATTAATTGAATTTATTGATAATTCATTTATATTGAACGATATTAACAATGAGAATTCGTACTTATAGCTAACATCAATTTGTATGAAATTAAACCATAGTGATTGTTGTATTTACATGTACCTAAACTTGATCTGAAAATATTATAGTTATTAAATTAAACTTACATTCTTATGGAACATGTAGGATGTTACCCCAAGGAGATTTTTGAGGTAATGCAAGTGCCTGGTCTTACCAGAATTCAAATCGGTAGCCACCTCCAGGTACATCTTTAAAAAAATTTAATTGGTAATTTTGTATCATTTTTGTATGTATGGTACGAGGAAAGTAATTCTGCAAAATAAAAAATAAAAAATAAAATTGTAAAGTTATTTTTTCAAATTTGGTTGCTAGAAGATGTTTTATTTGGACAGATTTTTTCATCAAACACTTCTGTGAGAAGTTATTTGTTTTACAACTATCTTAATTTTAATTTATAAAAAGTAGATTTTTGTAATTTTATTTCACTTTTGTCCGTGAATATTTAGACATTGTTATCAATTTTTAGTATTCAAAAGTCTTATCAAAACACTCACTCATTAAAGGAGATTAGTGATAGACTTTTGTTACATATTTATGGATAGAAGTTAATTATTCATTACTAATTTCTATTTTTTGTAGTTCAAGAGTACAATATAATTATCAATCTTTAATTCATATTGTTTCAAAAGACTTTCGTCATTCACCAATTATCAAACACAAAAAATATTTACTATTTTAATTGGTTTTGGTCGTTCCAAACACACCTAAACAACAATGGGTTAAGAGAATAAATATAGCCAGGGTCTAACTCTCTTTTTATTGTTTTCTTATAACACCTTTTAGAAATGTCGCCGCAATAAATGGAGATCTCCGAAAGAGCGAAGATATATTTGTCTCCCATCAGGACAGGGATCCTCAAATGGTTCTCATGAACCAAGAAGTAGCTTTCGAAAATTTGGGACAGTGCCTCGACTTCAAACAAATGTACTGAATCCGCAACGTAACCCAGATCAAGTCCAAAAAAGGCTAGAATTCTCATTTTCAACTCTCACTACCAACAATGTTTTTGCTAGAGGAGAGAATTCAATTCAACAACAACTCTATCTCCCACAACTTCATGTTCAACCCTACTCTCTCAATATTGACAATCCATTCATTGACCCATTTTCACTGGCCCAAAATAATGTTGGTGGTGGGCTACAACAACATGAAACATTGTTTGGAATGTTGGGTTCACAAGAATTACAAGGCTCAATTAATGGGAACACTAATTATATGCCTGGCCTGACGTTCAACAGTGGGGATCTTGATCATGCTCAATGTGCTTACAACTTGAATCTCAATGCGGCCTATGGGACAACATATTCAAGTAGCAGAATGGTGTCTGATACAGACATTGGAAATGTGCCAATTAATGAATACAATTTGAATATCAATGCAGACAATGTGCCAATATATTCAGGTAGAGCAATGATGTCTGATACTTATGTTGGAAATGCGACTATTAATGGATTAGGAGCAACAAATGCAAATTTTCAACAACATGTTGGTGAGCCAAATATATCTGATCCAAGCAATATTATTGAGGCATTATATGAGAGTGACATTGAAGGGTGTGATCCAAATGAGAAGGAAAATTGTGAGGCATATTTCATTAATACAGAATATCTCCTCTAATATCGTGAACCTCCGAGTGCTAACCTACCTAATGAACAAGGCGGTAAGTTTGATCATGTTCACTCTGATGGTAAAGTTAATGCTTTTATCTAATTTGGTATTACGTATATTCCGTGTTTAATTATTTATATTAGCTAAAATTAGTATAAACTTTAAATCATTATTTGTATTAAATATCCATATAGGCGCGAGATTAAATCCCATTTTCCCTATGTTTGGTTGGGACTATAATCTCTAAATACTTGTTCCAAATCAAATAATTTCTTTGCAAATTGGGTAGTGTTTTGATGAAATATATATATATATGAAGTAGTCATTTAACTCCTCTGATAAAAAGAGCTTTCCATGATGATATTTTAAAAAAAACTTATACTGACTTATTTTTCAAGAAAATATTGTGGTCACACTAATAATCTCCTTTAAATTTTACTTTAAACCTTAATATGCAGACGGCAGGGACATCAAGCATTCAACTTTTAGAAATTGCTAATTATTCTGATGAATCATCAATATGATGATCCAATGATATCAAGACTATCAATGGCAACTCTCATAATATAAGGGCTCCTTGCAGTGGCAAAGTTGCTTTTTCAAGTGGAAATTGCATCTTTCATGTTTTTGGAGACTATGTTGTTTGGTATGACTTGGATTGCTGGTTTGTTTTTGTTTTTCCATTTGGAACTAATGGTCGGCATTGTTTGAAGGCCTTTGTTATTTTCTTGACTTGGGATTATTATTTTGTTTAGTATGGAACCCATTTATTCTGACGTTTCATAATCTTTTAGAATCTATTATTTGTGGGACTAATTATATTGCATCTCATTTTAGCATAATATTTGATGTATCCTTAACATCTATGAGATACACTTTTCATTATTGTACTCATGTTGGCTTTTATGTACGCTCTCTTAAGATTTTCTTCTTATATTTGCCTTACATTTTTTTCCAATTATGATAGTAATTTTGGTGAAGTTTATTCTAATGACCGAGTTAATGCTTTTATCGAACTTTGCAATCTCGCAAGGCATTCTTTATTCATTCGATATATATGTTTGATATGATGGAAGTTATAATTCAAAAAGCTTCAACTGGAAAATGACATATATATAATATCCAGAAAAAATAATATTTTACATACGTGTTTGGAAGATGATAAATGTTAACAAGAAAAGCATTGATAAAATGGAGAAGGGCCTAAAATGCCCCTCAACTATTTGAATCGGTACAAAACTATCCTCCATCTACCTTTTAGCCCCTAAATATCCTGACGTCAACCTTTTGGCTTAAAAATACCTTTATTTCTAACGGCCCACACTCATAAGGCAGATGGAGGGTAAATTTATACCAAATCTTATAGTTTAAGGGCATTTTTTGTTAAAATAATTTAAATTTACTTAATATATGTGCTCGTATGATTGGCCTAAATTTGGGATTCCATAGTAAATTCAAAAATAAAAAAATTAATCCTCTATTATCTACACTCACCTCCCCCCCCCCCACTTCCTCTCTCTTCCACTTTTTCTTCTTCTTGAATCTTGTCCATCATTTTAAATTTTAATTTTTTTCAACTAATGACAAATTAAACCAGGAAGATAAATGACGATGACATTCATTTATAAATAATTAGTTCAATAGTAGATGATTTAATTAAGCAAATATGTATGTATACTGCAATTTTTCTTTTGAGTGAACCAAAAATTCAAAATAAAAGAATGAAAATATATAATTTTTTTCTATATCCTCCCACCACAAAAATAATAAAAGTTAAAATAATATAAACATGTAAGTTCATTTCAAGTTTGAATCTTTGATATCCTAATCTATATATAATATAAAGGTAGATAAAAAAAAAGTGATGTGACACCTCTCTTTGGCCAAGGATCCTATTTATCTTTTTTCTCCCTTTTTGGTCTTTTTTTTTCATTTTTCTTAATTATTTATTTTTAAAAGTCATCTCCATAACTTACACCTCTTCATTTTCATAACTTATATCCTACTAATATCTATTAATTTTATGTCTTTAATTCACACATATTCATCTTCATAACTTCTACTTTTAATAAAATCCATTATTTCTATGTCTTTTTAAATCCATAACTCCCAAATAATATGTTACCAATAAATTATGACACCTTATCATGAGTTTCTCCCCATAAATTTTAATTTGATCACAAGTGAAAAATAGCAAATACATATTAGAACAAGAAGAATGGGTTCTTACTAATCTTTGTTATGGGGAGCCTTACAATGTCATCCCTTAAAAATTAACCAAGAGATGCCACAAATATTTTGATGTTTCTCATGTCATCAACAAGTTGTTTGTGTCCGCAGGATATGCAAAGGTGAGATAATAATATTCAATCTACTTTCCAGGCTTTAGTGTATTTTGAGAAGGATTTTAAAATTCTATATTAAGTTTTCAATTGATTTCAAATAATTGAATTGTTGAGTTGAAGTATTGTTCATGCATTTATAGTACTATTTTTCGCCATCTCGACACTTACATTTCTTTCAATATGTTAATGATAGAAAATTTGCATCACGGAGTAGTGTTCTTTTGTTAAGCTACTTTTATTTTACTTTATACTTCAATTGCTTAATTTATGCATAATATTTGTACCATGGAAGTAAACTCTTATTGATTCGAAAGTGATTTTCTTTGTGGCCTTTCTGTTATTCTTAAAAATATTGTGCGAAAATAATGTTTCTTCTTCATGTACACACTTTTTGGATGACATTAAAAAGAAAATAAGGCAATTTTTGAGATTATTCTTTTTTCATATACATAATCAAAATCAATATATAACTAAAAGCTAAACATCCTGCAAATATAAAACACATTATTTTATTTTTCTCCTTTTCTTGACTTTTATCTTCAATTATTTTATTTGTAAAAGTTATTTTCATAACTCACACAGTTTTGATTATTTTAAGGAAGAATAATGATAATTACCATTTTTTAGAGGGATTGAATAAAAAAAAGTAAAGAGATGAAAAACGAATAGGTAATTAAAAATGGAAGCCAAAAAAATAATGTTAGAATGTGAATATAAAGAAGTGTAGAATTTCATAAGAAAATGTCACGATCCAAACCGTCGTGAATTGGCACCCATACTAACCCTCCGGTGGGAGAACCATTACTACAACCCAACTAAACAATACTAACCAAAAGACATGCATTTAAAGATGTGGAAACAGGTTTAAATAAGCAATTTAAAAGTTGAGTTCCCATAAACTCAGTAAGTTATCAAAACCAAACATAAACAAGAGGAAATTCAACCCCTAGAACGTGAAAGTCATTGTACCAAAACTTCTAACTAAACAGTCTAAGATAAGGGAATGCAGCCCCAAAACAACTAAACATAAAGTAAAGAGTCTTAAAGGTCTAAGTCCGAAGGAAATGGACTAAGATCCTAGATAAATTCATGGTAGCCTGAAGGAACTGGCTCACCCCTGAACTAGACAAATCAGTGATCTCCTAGCCGAGGTCTCTCAACAGCCGCCTGAAGACGTCCTATACTCAACAAAGAAAGAGCGGATGTAGTATCAGCATACAAAACAACAACTCACTGATAGGATCACGCAGCTATTCCAGTAAGTGAGACATACACAAGTAACTACAACATAGTAAACCACACATATACAGAAAGAATAACAATCTACCTGTTCATCCTCAATATAACAGTTTCACAATGTCAATCTCAAATGCAACAGTCAACGATGGTTCTCTCATGGAACCCACACTCAAACTGTTAGTGTGTCAGAACGTGACACCCGATCCAATAATGTGTCGGAACGTAACACTCAATCCAATATGTGTCGGAACGTGACACCTGATCCAATGTGTGTCGGAAGTGACACCCGATCCAATAATGTGTCGGAACGTGACACCCGATCGAATCAACCACAACCACAATCAGCGCCACAAGGAATGATTTACACACTTGTATCGTACAATTAAGTAATAGGTTCATTGCATACTTCAGAATCACAAACATTCATTTCACTAGATTCATCTCATCTTTTCCTATTCTCATACATGTATGTATACAATGGAGCAGTTAGCAGGTATATATAACACAGACGGAAAATCAAACTATCACCTACCTCGAAACCAAGCCTAAACACTCTTAAGGAACTTGAACTTTCCCTTTTCGGAGTCTCTCAGCTTTTTCTTGGTCTAAAACAAGTAATTAATGCAAATGATCAATAATAGTGGCCTAGTTTACCCGGATTATATCCAAATACTAACCCTTGGCTAATTCCATAATCCTAACACCCAACTAGGACTTTTTCCACCATTAGATTCAAGTCAAAACCCTCCCCCCAAGGATAAATAGCAAGGATTCTAAGTTCTAAGAATCAATTAACGAATTAGGGGAGTAATTGACTTACCTTCAACGCGAAAATTAGTGAAAAACAAGAAGAAATAGCCCTAGGTCACCTTTTTGCTCTCCAAGAACGAAGTTTGTAGAAAAATAACGTTTTTGGGACTTTTCCCCTTTTTACTCGCAACTGCCCGCTATAGCAGCCTCGCCATGGCGTAAATAATCCCACCGTGGCGGGTTGCACGGAGACAGAGACTCAAAATTTGTGTTCCAAGTCCCCATTTCACAACATACCCTCAAAACTTAATGTTCTAAAACCACCATTCCATGCTAAGATCAATTGAGGGAGTTCTACCAGCCCGAATTCGATTTCGTAAAGCCATACATGCTCCTTATCGTCTTGGCTATCCACTCAAAAGATCAAATTCATAATAAAATTCCCCATCCATTACCGGATTACCCTAGACATCACCTGACTCAGATTTCATTCAAGTCTGGCATAGGCTCGAAATTTTCAAGTTACTGCTCGGAAGTTTTCTGGCCCAAATTCCTTCCCCATTGGCTTATCCATAACGACGGAAATAGGTCGTTACAGAAAATTATTAAAATGACAAATAATAGGAAAAAATAAGAAGAAAATAATAATAGAGATAATCAAGAAAATCAACAAAAAGGGGAAAAATATTTGAAAATAAAAGGGGAAAAAAATTTCAAAAATGTTAATAAGGCAGTGACAATATGATCAAATAAAAATATTTTTTATTTTGCTTTTGCTTTATCTTAATTATATTCCTAAAATTATTAAATAAACTTTTTTATATTAGAAATCTTCAAAAAATAATGAAGATGAGAGGATTAAAATTTTGCACAATACCACCTCATTGAATAGTAGTGTTATAATTAAAGGATATAGAAAAGAAAAATTGATCAATGAGTAAAGATTGATGTTTTTATAAAAATAATTAATAATTATTACTTAATTTCATTTTGCGAGGACGAATTCACTAGTTAATAATAAGAGATGTAAAAAAAAGAATGAAAAGAGGAAATGAACAAAATAATTTGATAATCGATAGAAATTTTTATATTAATAAAAAATAATAATCATTTTCTAGATTGACTATCAGACATGACGAGCACGGATTTTAGTTAGATCCTCAGTTATAAATTGGATTATAATAAATTGAGAATTGATTTAAAATAGGTCAATAGAAAGATGTCGAGAAACAAATATTTTTAAAATATTATTTTCAAGAGTATCGGATCAAAGTATGAATCATTTGTAGTTTTTATTATTTATTTTAGAAGGGTTAAAATTTAGACCAACCAGATTAGGAAACATAATAAATAAATATTTAATAATTTTAATTAGAGGAGCTGTTAAAAATAAGTGAAAATATGAGCCAAATGCTTATATCGAGGTATTTTTGAGCCAATGGGTTAACGTAAGGGTTATTAGGGGGCCAAAAGGTGGATGAAAGGTAGTTTTGTACCAATTCAATTTGTTGAAGAACATGTTAGGCCCTTCTCCATTGATAACATAATCATAGCTCTTTTCTCTCTGGATGCTGCCATGGCTTCACAACCCTATCCCCAGCTTCAAGTAGGGGGAGAGATTAATTCTGGCCTCGCATCGAAAATAAATACTCAGTAAAATAATTTGCTATAGAGGAAGGTATAATGATTATGTATTAGCTGTGGCTAAATATGTTGAATACCTACTCTACAGTGGACCATTGGTTTCAATCCCAAAGAAGAGATGTCAAAAGTTTTTATTCAGATAGTTCTTTCGAATTATTCACTAAACCATCATTACTGTCCTTAGCTTCCACAGTAGGCAAGACAATTGCGATTGATAAAGCCACCCAAGAAAAATCAAGACCTAGCAGAGCAAGAGATAAAGTCAAGGACATGACGAAAGGGAATGTTGATTACTTTAAATGCAACAAAAACCCAAGAAGAAGCATCCAAAGATATCATTGATATTGAAAAATATCAAGGTGATGGCGAAGGAATCCATTGTGGCTAGACTTTATCTTCCCAGCCTCTCCCCAGCCTCAAGTTGTGGTAGAGACGTTTTCTAAAGCTTTATTATCCATTTCTTCAGCCATTGGAAAACCTTTAGCAATTGATAAAGCGACACCGATTAGATCGAGACCTAGTACGGCAAGAGTGAAGGTTTTGGTTGATCTTTTGGATAACCATCCAAATAGAATTAAGTTATTTTATTTAGATGAGATAACTGGAAAAGTATTGGAACAATATCAACAAGTTGTGTATGATACTCTTCCCCTGTATTGTACGATTTGCAAACATCAAGGAAATGAGGTGAGTTCTTGTCGTCATAAACCCAAATCCGATCTTCAAGAAGGTCTTGTACAACCATCTTTTGAGGCCAACAATGTTGAGCAACTGAAAGGGGATACAAGAGCTTTTTTGAATGCAAAGAGGGATGAAAACCAAATGACATGAAGTATCTTCCGCAAAGGAATTAGCTTCAACTAATTTGAATGTCGGCAAGGTTATGGAAAATGCCACAGTTGAAGTTCATAATAATGCTACTAATTTGATCGATGAATCAATTGTCGAATTGGGGCAGAACCTATCTCAAAATAGAGGTGTTACAAGTGAGAAATCCAACTTAGCTACTGGTGTAGCGTTAAAATCAGCAGTTGGTACATTGTCTGTGGTGAAAGAGGCATAGATAGCTGATTCAGGGCAGAAACTAATTGCTGCAGGTGATAGTGAAGTTGCTGAAAATTTTGAGTTGTGTAATGCCAATTTTGTTGGACGAGGCAATGATGAACAAGGGCAGCTAACAACTGATAAATATACTAATTTGCAAGCTAAAAAGTGCAGCAATGAAGGAGATAATGAAAATTGGACTCTGTTTGAACATAAAAATTCAGCTGGTAGTCATATACGTTCCCCGACTAGTCGAAGTAATTCTCTAAGATGTAAAAAGGGTGATATAGGGAATTTTCAGTTGTGTATCGATCCTAATTTATATTTACCAACTTATAATGTTTTTTAACCATTGTTGGTAACTGATAAAAGGCAGCTGGACCAATGTATGGAGGTGATTATTAATAATGCTACCATAGTAGTCAAATAATACAAATTGAGCAGTCACATGCCGAGTTAAATTGTGGAACTTTAGATCCTATTACTAAACAACCTCTCGAGTTATTGAATACTTCACAACATGAGGTAACTTCACCAACACACGAGTTTAGTAATTTCTCGCCTACAAAAGAAGTTGGTGTAAGTAGGCTACATGATGAAAACGATCAAAATGTTCAGAGGCCTTCTCAACCAACCTTATCTATGTTATCCACAGGTGCAAAAAACTCAGCCTCGGCAAAGATGAGAAGGGAGCAACCTGTACAACTGAATAATGATTTAATTCAGGTAATTGATGAGGTTACGTCCAAGTCCAAGACATGGGCAGAACAGGCTGAAGATGAAGAATATCAAAATGAGAGTAGCGAAAGAGAAAACTTACAGGAGAATAGGTCACCAATTTCGGGAAGTATTTTCAACCATGATGCACCTATTTTTGTGCCTAAGAGTAGTGAAAATATTACAACTCTGGTGGATACTCCAATTGGTAGCAATCAACACCATAAAGGGTATGGTATATTGAAAATCAATAGGTCTGGACAACAATTGATGAATTCACCGAGGCAAACAACTTGATCAAGGGCATTTGGAACAACAGGAAAGTGCGATTCCAAAAAAGAATGAGTCAGGGGCGTTAGCGTAAGGACTTAGTCCAACTAACACTTATTTTATTGATTTGGGTGAGGAATTTTTTGATGAAGATGAGGAAGGCAATATGTCAGACATATGCTTTGATAAAGCGGCTAGGGATGTAGATATCTCACCTAGGTAAAAAAGTAGTGGAAGCAACAAAAACAAAAAGAAGACACATGGAAGACAACATAGCTGGGATGGTAAAGTGATTGAGGAGTTTGTTCCAAGGCACCTACCAACGCAACTTGTAAAGCAGAATCATATGACAGTGTCAATAGCTTCATCAAGATCCAATAAATTCAAGAAGTAATGATGACCTATCAATTGTTGTTGGATAGATTTGAAGAAGAGACAAGAGAAAAATACTTCAGGTTACTTTATACATGCAATCTATCTTTTAAAATTTATATGTTTGTAAAAGGATGTTTGAGTTTGAAAACTCAACTTTCTTCTTGGCTTTTATATTTTTGCATTATTTAAGCATCCTCATTTGTAATATCATCATACAGTATATTACAAACTCTGTGGTGATCATAAAATATCTAGTTCTCTCTAGTTCTTATTTTCTTCATGCTTGTTAATTAGTAGATGTTCAATACTTCATTAGGATTTGGTTAGGTAAGGCCTAACCCCCATTGCTTGTACTTATCCATGAGTTTTTATTTTTATTTTTAATAAAACGCCACTAAACACTGTCTAGTGGTATAAATTCGCCCAAAAAAAAGAAGTATAGTCATGATCCAATGTGGATGATATGATAAAGAGATAATGATTTTATGAAACTTTTGAATATAATGCTTGATAATAATATTTGAGTATTGGTTGAAACAACTGAGATGAAGTAAGAGGGTAACTATTATACCTTTTAAATGAAAATGAGTACCCACTCATATCCCATAAGTGAGAGAAGTCATTCTTCTTATAATTGAAAATGTTTTTTTGAAAAATGAAAATTGATTTTTTAAAGAAAATATTGCGCTTCTACTAAACTCATAAATGGAAAAGAAAAAAAAGACAAAAGTATACCCTTGTTTTGACTCAAAAAAGGAAAAATATTAAATAGTCAAATAAAAATTATTTATATTGTCAACGCTAACATACCCATTAACCATTAGAGGTAATATAAGCACTTATTAAAAGAGTTAAGGGGTTCTCTATAAATTTTTCATTTTATATAACAAATTATTTTCTTGTATCTCATCCTTGTTAAGGCCCGAAAGGAAATTCTCAAACTATCAAAGGAATAGATAATTCACTGGCAACTCCCTATTATGGTATGATGGAAAAAGTTTGTGTGATGCTGGTTGATGATGACAAAGAGTTTGTTGCTAAGATGACTGATTTGCTAAAGTCTCACAACTATAAAGGTGACATCTCTAAAAATACATATAACGAACTTATAGCCTTTGGTCTTTGATATAACTAAATTTTATATGATGTTTGTTATCTTATTTGTGATTTTAACATTGATCTCTTTTTAGATTTCATTTATATATCTTGTAAATCATTAATTTCTCTTTTTGTTGTTGTCATACACTAATTCTCTACTTGTATATATTGTTTTTTCTAGCCAATAAATGTATTTTGTGCGGTTATATAAAATCAAATTAGATTATCTGTTTTTTGTTCTTGGTATAAGCATATCACACACTTGATTAACTTCCCCCTCAAAGATGTATATTATGTTTTCAAAAGACTGGATAATTTTATGCAATTTTATCGGATGGCTTTATAGGGAGACAATTTTATGTTAGTTTTAATTATTTAATCAGCTTATATTCGAGTTTTACATTTTGATCTTTATGTAGAAAGGGGGGAGGGGGCACTTTTCTTTATCAATTGGTCTTGAATGACATAGAGTTGGGGGGAGAAAATTAAGTAATTCCCTCAAAAATAATTTTTGAAGGTGTAGATCTTTGATTTTTACCAATCTATCTATCATTTTAAAAATAATAGTTTTTCTAGGATGGTAGTGGCGCAAGATTAGGGTACTGGGAGGCGGAAGTGCAAAAACAAAAAAAAAGACTAGATATGAATCGATCTGGCTATCATTATTATTGACCTTGAAATAACTTCTATATTTTTTGTTTTTTATTGGATGTAGACAAAAAAAAAAATAGCAGGGAGAGCTGATTTTAGTAAAAGAAAAGTATTTTCCTTCCTATTTTTTTGTTTGATTAAAGATTGCTTTCTTCAAGGAGTTTTTTTTCCTATGTAATTCAACAAAAAGAAATTGTATCTTTTCAGTTTTTTACGAATATTTTTTAATATATACACATGTTATTTTATCTTTTTGACTATGGGCACACCTTGACTTTAAAATATATTTTAATTTTATTAACTTTTTTTTCTTAATTTGAAAGGAAAAAAAATTGGATCTACTTTAGTGGCTATTAGCCAAAAATATTTTTTGGCTCAATTTGAATGGTTATTCAATTACTTCCTCTACTTAAATTTGTGAAGACATAGACAATTTTGCAGAATATTGTAAAAGAATAAGTAAATTCTACAATTATCTTATCCGTAAAGCATATTTAAATGGTGATTCTCTAGAATAATTTCACCTGCAAAAAGGGTATATAACGAACAATTTTAGCATAGTTTAGTTCTGTTTTATGACTTTTCTCTTCTTCTTTTTTGATTTCTCAATTACTTTGTTAGTACTCATTGATTGTTCCCTATTCAACATGTGTTAAATCATTTTGACTTGAATTTTTTTGCTAATTAATTGGAATAGATTTTTTAAACAATGTATTCCTATATGATCTTCTCTATTCTATAATTCAATTATTTATCCTAAATAGCATTGAATAAAGCTTTATTATGCGAACATGTCTAATAATTGCTCACATTGATTATAATATAAGTTGATCAATATGTGCAATTGCATAAATAAAGTGTTGCAATATAACCTAATAATTTATAAATGAATTTGTATATGAGAAATTAATAACCTTCTTGATAATTTTGTGTATGATTTTCTTTACTGACTTTCAAAGAGAATTGATACAGTTATGACGGTTGATACGACTTCAACAGCAGTGTCATTGCTTTCCAAAGGAGAGCAAAAAATCGATGTGATGATACTCAATGTCCATTCATCAAACCAACTTTCTTTTGCCCTCTTAGCTCAAGCTGTGACTTTGGATATAATTTCACTCGGTAAGTATTTATTCTACTCTTCCACTTATGACGTCTACTATAGGTAAAGTCAGTTATTTTAATTAATACACTACACAAGAATTAGCTATAAAATTCACTGTTAATTTATCGTAATGTAATTTGTAGCAAAACAGATATTCAATAATTCATGGTTAAATAGGATTAGCAATGAATTTTGTCATTAAGCAATATAAATTATCAATTGCTAGTTCTTATTTTTTAAAGTATATGATAACCGATTGTTTTGCAATATTAATGTTATATTGAATAAACTTTAGTAAATAAGTGTGAAATTAACTATTCACGTAATGTATAATCTAATTCAATTCTAATTGATAGCTTCTCGAAATGATTATGCAATTGTATATGATGAGCTCAATGAATCCGTAACAAAGAAGACTTTGGATGAGGGAGCTTATCTTTACATTAAAAAATTATTTGACAAGAAAATTGTGAAATACTTGTGGCAGTTTGTATTGAGTGAAAAAATACGAAGAGAAAAAGCGAGAGACGGATCAGAAAAAAATAGATATCAGATGAAGGCTGATGATATTGGTAATAATAATATTGTTGAAGAAAATGAAAAATTCAAAGAGAAGAGAAATGTGTCTAATACTAAGGAACAAAGCAATAATATTCATGAGGCTGAAAACGATGACCTATTGAATGGAAAATACAAGCCAATGAGGAAGAGAGGTAGGAATAACATGAAAAAGACTAACAAAGGAGAAAATCAAAACAATGCTATTAATAAGATTGTTAGGCAAAAGGACTATACAGAATGGACTGATGATCTTCATGCCAAATTTATGCAAGCTGTACACCAACTTGGGGAAGGACGTAAGTTTACTTCACTAATAATTAAATTTCTTGAAAATTCATTTATATGGAACGATATGAACAGTGATGATTCATACTTATAGCTAACGTCCACATGTTTGTAATTAAAGTATAGTGATTGTTATCTGTATATGTACCTCAACTTGATATGAAAATATTATAGTTATTAAATTAAACTTACATTCTTATGGAACATGTAGGATGTTATCCCTTGGAGATTCTTGAAGTGATGAATTTGCCTAGTCTTACCAGGATGTAAGTTGCAAGCCACCTCCAGGTATATCTTTAAAAAATATTAAGTGGTAAATTATGTATTATTTTTGTGTGTGGGGTACAGAGAAAGTTATTTTGCAAAATAAAAAACTAAAACATTATTTTCTCGTATTTGGTTACTATAAAATGTTTTCCTTGGACAAAAATTTTCATCAAACACTTTTGTGATTTTTTTTTACAACTATCTTAATTTTAATTTGTATCAAAAGCAGATAAAAAATCTAATTATATTTCACTTTTGTTAGTAAATTATTAGACAATGTTATCAATCTTTAGTACTTGAAAGTCTTATCAAAACACTCACTCATTAAGAAGGATTAACGATAGACTTTTGATACATGTTTACTATTTGAAGTTAATTATTACTTGCTAATTTCTATTATTTTATAGTTCAATGGAATAATATTATTATCAATCTTTAATTCATATTATTTCAGAAGGTTTTTATCATTCACCAATTACCAAACGCCAAAACATTTTCATTATAAATGACTTCGGTCATTTCAAACACACCTAAATAACAATGAGTTCGATGATAAATATATCCATGGTCTACTCTCTCTTTTTAATTGTTTTTCTTATAACACCTCTCAGAAGTATCGTTGCAACAATTGGAGATCTCCAAAAGAGCGAAAATATATCCATCACTTATCAGGCCAACGATCCTCAAGTTTTTTTCATGAACCAAAAGTAGCTTTCGAAAATTTGGGACAATGCCTAGATTTCAAGCAAATATACTAAATCAGCAACATCATCCAGATCAAATCCAAAGAAGTCTAGAGTTTCCATTTTCTACTCTTAATACCAACAATATTTTTGATCGAGGAGAGAGTTCGATTCAACACCAACTATACCGCCCACTACTTCAGGTTCAACCCCATTACCTCAACATTAGCAATCCATTTAATCATCCAATTTTGTCTGCCCAAAATAATGTTGGTGATAGGATACAACAACATAATAGGCCATTATTTGGAATATTGGTTTCACAAGAATTACAAGCCTCAATTATCGGGAACATTAATTATAGGCTTGATCTATCGCTTAATAGTGACAATAATCATACTAAAAAAGATTACAACTTTGATCTCAATGTGGCATAAGGAGCAAGATATTCATGTAGCAGAATAGTGTCTAGTAGAGACATTGGAAATGCAACAATTAATGGCTATAACTTGAATGTCAATATGGACAATGTGACAACACATTCAAGTAGTGCAATGATCTCTGATACTTGTGTTGGAAATGTTACTATTAATGGATTGGGAGCAACAAATGTGAATGAAAATTCTCAGTATTCTTAGAAATATGTTGATGAACTAAACATGTCTAATCAAAGAAATATTGTGGCGGCATCATATGAGAATTATGTTGAAGGGAGTAATTCAAATGAGAAGGAAAATTGTGATGCATATTTAAATTTCAATAACGTGAATTATCTCTTCCAGAATCTTGGACCTCCAGGTGCTAACCTACCTAATGACCAAGGCAGTGAGTTTGATCAAGTTTACTCTGATGATCAAGTTAGTACTTCTATCTAATTTGGTATTACATATATTCTTTGTTTGATTATTGGTATTAGCTAAAATTTATATAAATTTCAAATCATTTTTTAATTATGTATCCATATCAGACGTGGGATTAAATCCCATTTTCCTACGTTTGGTTGAGACTATAATCTTTAATGTACTTGTTTCGAATAAAATGAGCCCTTTGAAAATCAGGTAGTCTTTTGAAAGAAATTTTTTAGTATGGAAAAAAGATTGATGTATATATTTGAAGTATTCGTTTTCCTCCTTTGGTAAACAAAGTTTTTCATAGTGATCTTTTCAAAACTTAATAATGACTTGTTTTTCAAGAAAATATTTTTCGTCACACCCATAATCTTCTCTAAATTTAACCTTAAACCTATATATGCAGGTGACAGGGATATCGAGCGTTCAGTTTTCAAGAATAGAAAACCATTCTGACGAATCATCAGCATGATGATCAAATACTATCGAGAATATCAGTGACAACTCTCATTAGGGCTCTTTGCAGTGAAAGCGCTATTCTCTCAAGTGGAAATTGCATCTTTCATGTTTTTAGAGACTATTTTATTTGATATGACTTGGACTCCTAGTTTTTTTTTTTTTTTCCATTTGAAGCTAATGGTCAGTATTAGATTGTAGACTTTTTTTAAGTTCTTGACTTGGAATTATTGTTCTGTTTAGTATTGAACCCATTTATCCAGCCATTACATAACCTTTTGGTTGACGGGTGATATATCATATATGGGATCGATTATTTTGGGACTAATAATATTGCATCTTAATTTAGCATAATATTTGATGTATCCTTAAAATCTATGGGATGCACTTCTTATTATTGTGCTCATATTGGCTTTCAGGCAAGTTCTCTTAGGCTTTTCTTCATATTTTTGTAGTATATTTTACTGATCATAACAGTGAGATTGGTGAATTTATTTTCATTATCCAGTTTATGCTTCTTTCTAACTTTGCAATTGCAAGGCTAGCTACTCTTTTTTATTTTATGTATGTGTTTGATGATATGATGGAATATGTCTTTCAAAAAGTGCATTCTGGAAATTTATCGAATGACTTGCATGTCGACATATATTGGTTAGATTTGACAAGTATGATTAATATGTATAGATGCGGCTAAATATGTTAATTGCCTACTCTAAAATGGTATACACCACTAATTTAGAGTGTTTCCATGGACAATTGATTTCAATCCCAAAAAAGAGACATCAAAAGCTTTTATTTGTATATTCTCTTTCGAGTCATTCACTAAACCATCATTATTGTCCATAGCTTCACATGGACAAGTCAATGATTGATAAATCGACCCAAGAAAAGTCGAGATCTAGCATAGCCAGAGTTAAAGTCAAGAATAAAACTACAATATGTCCATGAGAAATTTGGACGATTGTGGAATACTAGCCAAAGGTTGTGTATGATAATTTGCCATTTTGTTGCACCTTCTGTAAACACCATGGACATGGCGAAAGCGAAACAATGATTACTTTGAATACAACAAAAAAAAGATGAATCATCCAAAGATATCATTGATATTGAAAAATATCAAGGTGATATCTTGTTGGGTTTAAAAATGATTAGGGCGTCATGCGGAAGCTTACAATTGCAAATCAGATGATTGATAAATCAGATGACAAATAAAAATATACTAGAAATATATTATCAATATGGTTTGGTCAAATGACCACATATTGAAAACTAATATTTAAAAAGCATAAACTCTATCGGGAGAATAATCTCCCCATAAACTAAATTCTTAAACGACTACATTGTGAATGCTTTTTTTTTGTTCTTGGTATGAGAAGAGGGGTCTTCAATTTATATAGTTTCAAATTTTTTCTCTAAGAAAAGAATAAACCAAATATGAAAAGAATTATATTTTCCTTTTAGAAAAAGTTCAAGCATTTACGGTAATACTTTGACTTTTCTTTTAGGAAAAAATAAAATTTAAAATATGGTAAGAAAATCATAGCAAAACCCTAACAAATCTTCCCTTTTGGCTTGAATTTTCTGGGAAAATAATCTTGATCCTCTTTCTTCACCCAATCTTTATATATCACTGTTGCTTACCATGATTTAAAAATTGATATGGGTTAAAAATTGGAGCCCTATGTTAAAAGTTATGAGCAGGGTTGAAAGTGGAGCTCATGCGTTAAAAGTAATATGCATGAGTTGAAAGTGGAGTTCATGTGTTAAAAGTAAGATGCATAAGTTAAAAGTGGAGCCCATGCGTTAAAAGTAAGATGCATAAATTAAAAGTGGAGCCCGGGCATTAAAAGTTTGCAGGGGTTGAAAGTTGAAACCCATGCGTTAAAGTAAGCATGAGTTCAAAATTGTTTTTTTGTGTTTAAAGATGGAGCAGCAGGATTATTGGGAATATGATTAAAAATTTTCCACATGTAGTATTTCAAACTCCTTTTTTCTGACAAAAAATCTTCATTATCATCATATTGCTTGTAACTTGATCTTAACATGTCCTGAACCATTGGATCATAGGATCGTTGGACCATGTGCTCAATCTGATACCACTTGGATCCATTGGATCATTGAACCATGTGCTCTGATACCACTTGTCGGATTCGAAAGTGATTAGGCGTCATGCGGAAGCTTACAATTGCAAATCATATGATTGATAAATCAGATGACAAATAAAAATATACTAGAAATATATTATTAATATGGTTTGATCAAACGACCACGTATTGAAAACTAATATTTAAAAAGCATAAACTCTATTGGGAGAATAATCTCCTCATAAACAAAATTCTTAAACGACTACATTGTGGATGCTTTTTTTTTTGTTCTTGGTATGAGAAGAGGGGTCTTCAATTTATAGAGTTCCAAACTTTTT
This sequence comes from Solanum appendiculatum, assembly GCA_018342035.1. Taxonomy (NCBI): domain Eukaryota; kingdom Viridiplantae; phylum Streptophyta; class Magnoliopsida; order Solanales; family Solanaceae; genus Solanum; species Solanum appendiculatum. Next base: position 171,777 of record JAGDQO010002433.1, on the reverse strand, counting down.
CTCTAAGAAAATAATAAACCAAATATGAAAAAGAATTATATTTTCCTTTTAGAAAAAGTTCAAGCATTTATGGTAATACTTTGACTTTTCTTTTAGGAAAAAATAAAACTTAAAATATGGTAAGAAAATTAGGGCAAAACCCTAACAATGGTGAGGGAATTATTAGACGCGAAGAGCTATGGAATTATAACACTAATACTGAGATATATAACTATATCTAACTAATGGTGTATTTTGATTTTTGAAAGAAATTAAACATAGTATACAATATGTAAACACACATATCAATAGGATTTCAAGTTTGATACTTCTATTAGCACAATTTTAATCACAGTCATAGCAATTTAATAGTGAAATTAAACTACTACATGTACAACTTATAATTTTTTTAGCAATCAAAGAATTTATCAACAATAACTTAATATATTTAAATAATGTTTATATGCTTCAATATTTTTTTATTAAGGTTATATGGATCATCTTAACTATGTCACACATGAGCTTTAAGATTATTAAGATTGAAGTTCCACCAATAACTAATACTGTTTTGATGCTTTTCCTCAATAGCATAGTAAAATATATCTATGAAATTAACTAGATATATGTTGATTTAACAGTAACATATGAAGTTCGCAAGTAATAAGATTTTGTAATAGAAAAAGAAAAATATAGAAAAAAAATTAGGCAAAATTAATTTAAATATTCATTAATTTTCTAATAGTACCGCATATTTGTAAGTGAGGTAAAAAAGATGTTGAGGTCTTATATTATTTGATGTACAGATTACAACAAAATTGTTAAGGTTGTGTCTGATATACGAATATATATATAAAAAATATTTTACCTTGAAAAGCTATTTTGTAGATCAATTTCAAAGTTTAGTCATGATCCAATATGGATGATATGATAAAGAGATAATATTTTATGAAGCTTTTGAATATAACGGTTGATAATAATATGTGTGTTTGGTTATAACAATTGAGATAAAGTAAGAGCATAACTATTATACCTTTTTAAATGAAAATGATTACCCACTCATATCTCATGAGTGACGTAAGTCATTCTTCTTATAATTGAAAATGTTTTCTTGAAAAATGAAAATTAATTTTTTAAAGGAAAATATTGCGCTCCATATTAAATTCAAAAACGGAAAATAAAAAAAAGTCAAAAGTATACCCTTGTCTTGACTCAAGAAAGGAAAAATACTAAATAGATCAAATAAAAATTATTTGTATGGTCAACGCTAAACATATTCATTAGCCATTAGAGGTACTATATAAGCACCTATTAAAAGAGTTAAGGGGTTCTCTAAAATATTTTCCTTTTATATATAAAAAATATTTTCTTCTATCTCCTCCTTGTTAAGGCGGCCGAAGCAGAAAATTCTCAAACTATTGAAGAAATAGATAATTCTATGACAGCTCCCTATTATGGTATGATCGAAGAAGTTTGGGTGATGCTGATTGATGATGACAAAGAGTTTGTCACTAATATGACTGATTTGCTAAAGTCTCACGACTATAAAGGTGATATCTCAAAAAATATATATAGCGAACTTATAACCTTTGATGTTTGATATAGCTAAATTTGATATGATGCTTGTTATCTCATTTGTGATTTTTACTTTGATTTCTTTTTAGATTTCATTTATATATCTTGTAAATCTTGAATTTCTCTTTTCGGTGTTCTTATAACACTATTTCTGTGCTTGTATATATTATTTTTCTAGTCAATAAATATATTTTGTGCAGTTACAAAAATCAACTGGATTCTCAGTTTTTTATTAATAGTATAAGCATATCACACACTTGATTAACTTTCTCCCACCCCCACCCCCACCACCACCCCCACCACCCCACACAAAGATGTATATGATGTTTCACAAAGGCTTGATAATTTTATGCAATTTTATGGGATGTCTCTCGAGGGAGACGATTTTATGTTAATTTTAACTATTTTAATCAACTTATACTTGTGTTTACATTTGATCTTTGTGTAAAAATGCGGAAATTTTTTTCTTTATCAATTGATTTTGGGTTACATAGAGTGGGAGGAGAAAATTAACTTTTACAAAATTAATTTTTGAAGGTGTAGATCTTTGATTTTTATCAATTTATAGATCATTTTAAAAATAATAGTTTTGCTAGGGTGGCGGCGACACAAGATTAGGGTAACTGAAGGGGAGAGCAAAACCAAAAAGAAGAACTAGATAAGACCGATCTGGCTATGATTTATTATTGACCTTGAGATAACTTTTTTTTATCCGATGTAGACAAGAAATAGAGAGCTTTGATTTTAATAAAATAAAATATTCCCCTTCCTATTTTTTGTTTTATTGAAATTGCTTTCTTCGAGGAGTTTCTTTTCTTTTGTAATTCAACAAAAAAGAAATTGTATCTTTTCATTTTTTTTACTAATATTTTTTTATATACACATGCTTGAATTTTTAAAATATTTTAATTTTATTAGTTTTCTTCTTGATTTTAAAGGGATAAAAATTGAATCTAGTTTAATGGCTACTTGTCAAATATCTATCTTTCTTCTTTTTTTAGGCCCTTAATGGTCATTCAATTACTTCCTATATTTTAACTTATAAAGACAATAGACAATTTTACAGAATATTTTTTAAAAAATAAGTAATTCTACAATTATTGTACTCATAAACTATTTTAAAATGATGATTCTATAGAATTATCTCATGTTGCAAAAAGGGTATACAACTAACAATTTTAGTGTAGTTTAGTCTGCTTTATGACTTTTCCCTTCTTTTTTTTTTTTTGATTTCTCAATTGCTGTGTTAGTATTCATTAATTGTTCCCTATCTAATATATGTTAAATCAAAAGAAAAAAATATGTGTTAAATCATTTCAATTTGAATTTTTTTGCTAATTAATTAGAATAGATTTTTACAATATATTCCTATGTGATCTTCTCTATTCTATAATTCAATTATTTGTCCTAAATAACTTGGTATAAAGCTTTATTATGTGAACATGTCTAATATTTGCTCACATTGATTATAATATAAGTTGATCAATATGTACAATTGCATAAATTAAAGTGTTGCAATACAACCTAAAAATTTATAAATGAATTTGTTTATGAGAAATTAATAACCTTCATGATAATTTTGTGAACGATTTTCTTCACTGACTTTCAAAGAGAATTGATACAGTTATAACGGTTGATACGACTTCAACAGCAATGACAATGCTCTCCCAAGGGAAGCAAAAAATTGATGTGATGATCCTCAATGCTCATTTACCAAACCTGCTTTTTGTTGACCTCTTAGCTCAAGCTGAGGCTTTGAATATAATTTCACTCGGTAAGTATTTATTCTACTCTTCTACTTATGACGTCTATTATAAGTAAAGTTAGTTATTTTAATTAATACACTACAAAAGAATTAGCTATAAAATTCACTGTTAATTTATCATTATGTAGTTTGTAGCTAAATAGATTTTCAATATTACATGGTTAAATAGAATTATCAATGAATTTTGTTGTTAAGCGGCATGATTATCAGTTGCTAATTCATACTTTTTAGTATATGATAAATGATTATTTTTGAAATATTAGTGTTAATAAAATTTAGTAAATAAGCATGAAGTTAACTGTACATATAATGTATAATTTAATTCAATTCTAATTGATAGCTTCTTGAAATAATTATGCAGTTGTGTGTGATGAATTCAATGAACTCGTTGCAAAGAAGACTTTGGACGATGGAGCTTATCTTTATCTTAAAAAACCATGTGACAAGGTAATTGTGAGATACTTATGGCAATTTGTATTGAATGAAAAAATACGAAGAGAGAAAGCGAGAGAAGGATCAGGAAAAAATAGAGATCAGATGAAGGTTGATGATATTGGTAATAATAATATTGTTGAAGAAAATAAGGAATCCAAAGAGAAAAATGTGTTTTATACTAAGGAACAGAGCAATAATATTCATGAGGCTGAAAATGATGTTGTATTAAGTGGAAAATACAAGCTACAGAGGAAGAGAGGTAGAAAAGCCATGAAAGAGAATGACGAAAGAGAAAGGCAAAACAATGCTACTAATAAGGTGATTAGGCGAAAGGACTACAGAGAATGGACTGATGATCTTCATGCTACATTTATGCAAGCTGTACACCAACTTGGGGAAGGACGTAAGTTTTACTTTACTATTAATTAAATTTTTTGACTATTCAGTTATATGGAACGATATGAACAATAAGAATTCATATGTATAGCTAACGTCCACTTATTTAGAATTAAAGCATAGTGATTTTCTTATTTAGATATATCTTGGCTTGATATGAGAATATTGTAGTTCTTAAATTAAACTTACATTCTTACGGATTATGTAGGATGTTACCCCAAGGAGATTCTTGAAGTGATGAATTTGCCTGGTCTTACTAGGATGCAAGTTGCGAGCCACCTTCAGGTACATCTTAAAAAAAATTAAGTGGTAAATTATGTAGCATTTGTGGGTGTGAAGTATGGAGAAAGTTATTTTGCAAAGTAAAAAATAAAAAATAAAAAATTAAATCATTATTTTCTCGTATTTGATTGCTTGAAAATGTTTTCCTTGGACAAATTTTTTCATCAAAGGGTTTTGCGATTATTTTTATTGCAACTATCTTAATTTTAATTTGTATCCAAAGCAGGAAAAAATATAATTATATTTCACTTTTGTCAGTAAATTATTAGACATTATTATCAATCTTTAGTACTTGAAAGTCTTATCAAAATACTCACTTGTTAAAAAAAATTAGTGATAGACTTTTATTATATGTTTACTGATAGAAGTTAATTTTTCGTTGCTAATTTCTATTATTTTATAGTTCAGTGAAATAATATTACTATCGATCTTTAATTCATATTATTTCAAACGATTTTTATCATTCACCAATTACCAAAAATATTTTTCTTTATAAATGACTCCGATCATTTCAAATACACCTAAATAACAATGAGTCGGATGATAAATATATCCATGGCCTATTTTTTTTTATTGTTTTCTTATACTCTCAGAAATGTCGTCGCAACAATTGGAGATCTCCAGAAGAGAGAAAATATATTCGTCACCTATCAATCCAGCGATCCGCAAGTGCTTCTCATGAAACAAGAAGTAACTTTCGAAAATTTGGGGTAATGCCTTATCTTCAAGCAAATGTACCAAATCAACAATGGAACCCATGTCAAATCCAAAGAGGCCCAGAGTTTCCATTTTCTACTCATAATACCAATAATATATTTGCTCGAGGAGAGAGTTCAATTCAGCAACAACTCTACCGCCCGCAATTTCAAGTTCAATCCCATTACCTTAGCATTGGCAATTCATTTAATAATCCATTTTTGTCGCCTCAAATTAATGTTGGTGGTGGGCTACAACAACAACATGGACCATTACTTGGAATGTTTAATTCACAAGGACTACAAGACTCAATTATTGGGAACACTAATTCTAGGCCTGGTATGACACTTCACAATGGGGATAATCATACTGAAAAAAATTACAGCTTTGATCTCAATGTGGCCCAGGGAGCAACATATTCAGGTAGCAGAATAGTGTCTGGTACATACATTGGAAATGCAACAATTAATAACTACAACTTGAATGTCAATGCGGACAATGTGACAACTTATTCAAGTAGTGCAATGTTGTCTGACACTTATGTTGGAAATGTTACTATTAATAGACTGGAAGCAACAAATGCGAATGCAAATTCCGAACAATATGTTGGTGAGCCAATCATGTCTGGTGCAAGAAATATTACTGTGGCATCATATGAAAATTATGTTGAAGGGAGTAATTCAAATGAGAAGGAAAATCGTGATGCATATTTAAATTTCAATAACATGGATTATCTATTCCAGAATCTTGGATCTCCAAGTGCTAACCTACCTAATGAACAAGGTAGTGAGTTTGATCAAATTTACTCTGATGATCAGGTTAGTGCTTCTATCTAATTTGGCATTACATATATTTTGTGTTTGATTATTGGTTCTAGCTAAAATTAGTATAAATTTCAATTCATTTTTTTGTATTATATTTCCATATCAGACGCGAGATTAAATTCCATTTATTCTATGTTTTGATTGGGACTTTAATCTTTAATATACTTGTTCCGAATCAAACGAGCCCTTTGCTAATTGGGTAGTGTTTTGAATGAAATTTTTTAGTATTAAAAAAAGATTGATGTATATACTTGAAGTAGTTATTTTCCTCCTTTGGTAAAAAAAGTTTTTCATAGTGATATTCTTTTAAAACTTAATAATGACTTATTTTTCAAGAAAATATTTTTGTCACACCCATATCTCCTTTAAAGTTTACCTTAAACCTACATATGCAGGTGACAGGAGCATCGAGTGTCCAGTTCTCAAGAATAGAAAATCATTCTGACGAATCATCAATATGATGATCCAATGCTATCGAGACTATCAGTGACAACTCTCATTAGGCTCCCTACAGTGGAAAAGTTGTTTTCTCAAATGGAAATTGCATGTTTCATGTTTTTGGAGATTATTTGTTTGATATGACTTGGGCTGCTAGTTTATTTTTGTTGTTTCATTTGGAACTAATGATCGGTGTTAGATTATAGGCTTTGTTCAGTTCTTGACTTGGGATTATTGTTTTGTTTAGTATCGAACCTATTTACCCTGTCATTACATAACCTTTTGTTTGAATGGTGATATATCATATATGGGATCGATTATTTTGGAATTGATTATATTGCATCTTAATTTAGCAGAATATTTTGTGTATCCTTAACATTTATGTGATACACTTCTTATTATTGTGCTCATATTGGCTTTCAAGTTAGCTCTCTCTTAGGATTTTCTTCATATTTTTGTTGTGCATTTTATCCTGGTCATGACAATGAGTTTGGTCAAGTTTATTCTGATTATCCAGTTTATGCTTTATATAACTTTGCAGCAAGACTAGCTACTCTTTATTTATTTGATATATGTCTTTGATATGATGGAAGTTGTTTTTCAAAAAGTATTTTTTTGGAAACTTATCTTATGGCTTGCATGTCGACATATATTGGTTAGATTTGATAGGTATGATTATTATGTATTAGATGCTGCTAAATATGTTAACTGCCCACTCTACAATGGTATACAACACCAATTTAAGTGTTTCCATGGACCATTGGCTTCAACCCCAAAGAAGAGACGTCAAAAGCTTTTGTTTGGATATCTCTTTCGAGTTATTCGCTAAACCATCATTACTGGCTATAGCTTCCGCAGTAAGCAAACCAATTGCGATTAAAATGAAAAATTATTTCTTTCTCTTCTCTTACGCTCTCTTCTTCCTCCAAACCATTTATTCTTCATCTCTAACAATTCAAGTATCAATTGTTAGAAAAATTAGGAAGTATATATAGTTGAAGAAGAAGATGACTTTGAGGCGTGAAAAATCACTTTCCTTAAAGAGATATTGCTCGTATACATATTAAGGAAAAAACAAGCCATTCCCTTCAGGATACAATAAAACCCTTGTATATATCTACAAATTTTTCTTAGGCCACTTCTAGAGAGTTCTTATATTTATAAAATTTAAGAGATGACTTTTCATAACAATCATATTCTTTCATGAACAAATGATTTTTCATAATAGTCATGCTCTTTCATAAACATATGACTTTTCATAATATTTATGTTCTTTCATGAACAAATGTGTATGTTCAATTTAAGACCTCTATATATTACAAAATTTCCAACATCAACATGGTATAGGGCAATTAAGCTTCTGATTGTTGCACAAACAACCAGTCTTCTAATGAAGAACCTGTTCCTTCTATTCCTTCACAGGCTGTTCCCTTCATTCCTTCAGCATACAAAAAATTTCATAGCCTTTAAATCAACAACTAGCGATATCTTGTCAAGCTAAGGAAGTGCATCAGCAGGGGTTGATTCGTCGAGATGTAAATTTGCATTAGCTGTGTGTTTCGTCATCTAGATGGGCAGATTTGGTCGAACATGAAGATGACAATATAGGAGCTTTGCCTTCTCAATATGTTGCTAATGAAAAGAAAATAATTAGTAAAGATCAACAAGAGGATACCAAGACTCAAAAATCTTTAATTTGATAGTGTAGACATTGAAAATTTGTGGTACTCTGCAAGGAGAGTTCAATTTTAGTTGGGACTCTACAAGATGTATTCGATTTCAGTTAGAATTCTTAGAGGCTATCCTACCATAAACCCTAACTCATGCATATAAAGGGTAATATATTCCCTTTGAAGAGGCATCTCGAATATTCTGCAAATTCATGAAATATTCACAAAGATCAATGGAGATCAAATAAATCTCATCCTAGTTCAAGAAATACGTCACTATGACAGTTGATTTATCAATAATATTCTTGTTTTTTTTTTCCAGATTTTATTTATGGTTGATTTATTTTCCATATATTTAAAATTTGTTGCAAACACATAGGTCATGAATCACCTAACTCTTCATATGCTAAAGTTGACCCTTGAAGTCTTACGAAAAATATAGCCGGTAGAAAAACTTTGAACTCGACTTAGTGCTAGAGGCCCCTTACGACCCCAAAACCATATCCAATACACTTCCCTCACTTGGATATGGACCTTAACATACATATACAAATTAGAAATCATCGAGTTCGCCCTATACACATAGGAAGAATGGTTCGGCCAATCACAAAAGTTTGAATCCAAATTCATACCTACTAAATGTCAGTTGGCAATGCTTAGTGTGTCTTTACTAGTTGCAATTACCACTGGAAATTCAAATCCCTCAAATTATTTATTCACATTTCACACCACATGAGGAAAATACAAACTTTATTGGTCCTATTAGTAACATAAATAAACAACTACAAGTCATGGGAAGTAAATCCAAACAATTTGTGGTGGAAAGATAAAATTTTCATATGGTGCTCCAGATTTGAAGGAATTATGAATTCTACCGCTGAAACATGTTGGAACTTATATTGAACTTAAAAGTGACATCTCTAAAAAAAAGTATATATCTCGCATTTAAAAGGTGACATATTGGAACAATTTATTAAATGGAAAGTGGTTATACTATTTTTATGTAGTTATTATATGTCTCACACATTATATCTCTCCCTACCTCCCCCGGCTCCCTCCCTCCACCCCTCCCCCCCCCAAAAAAAAAATTTAATAGAATAAGGATCAAATTGTCCCATTTGAATTGTTTAAGGGCAAAATCGACCAATTTTTCCTTGTTTCAGAACCCAATTAGTATGATGAATATTTTAAACTAGGGAAAAGGGTCAAAAGTACCCCTCAATTTTATTTTATTGGTTGACTATGTCCTCGCCGTTAAAATTAAGTTATTCTTACCCCTGCCGTTACTAATTTCATCATTTGTACCCCTTCTGTGGACGGAAATCCCCAAATCACTTAAAATTAACCTGAATTCAATTGAAATCACCCAATTATCTATTTTAACCCAAACCCGACCCACTATACTAAATAACAAATAACACAAACCCCTTTTTTCTCTTTCTCTCTCAGCAACATGTGCACATATACCAAGAAAAAGCTTAGAGCAACAATGGCTTCTTCTTGCTCCATCAAAAAGTTCATATGATAACCAAAATCGTCTGCCTCAAACAAGTCGTCAAGCGATTGAAGGATAACTCTCTTCATCCACGTTTCGTTCTTTCTTACTCTTTCTTCGATTCTGACGAACCGACGCAAATCGATTTGAACCCATGTTGCAATCTTCACTATACGCCTTCCGGTTCATTGGCAGTTTATGTGGGGGTTCATGAGAATGAGCGCCGCCGGTTCATGATTCCGACTCGATTTCTAAATCTACCTGTGTTCATTTCGTTACTTGATAAGGCGGAGTGATTTTTCAATTGGGTGGTATGATAACCACATCATCAGTGTACAAATGAAAACAAAGAACAAGACCAACAGAACCATAAAAATCTCTATTTCATCATCTGCCTCAAAGGTGTTTATTCTTCATCATCATCAAACTCATCTTCAAAATTCAGCAAATAATTCAACAGACCGTAATGAAACTCAGTAAAAGAGAGTTTTTGCACCGATTCAATTCATTTATGACAAAATTTTGTTTTGTGGCTAATTTGGGAGGTTATTGGACTCTTCGTTGGACCCGAATTAGTGGCGGTGAGGGAAGCTTTGGGTTCTTCGTTGTTGACCCAAATCAACGTCGAGTTCTCCTAGGAGACAGCGACGGAGGACGACGATGAGGAAAGCAACATGAGAAATAGAAGGATTGAGTTCTTGAACTTTTGCTTTAACATAACAAAATAAGGTAGTTCATAACGTAGCGTGTTAGAGGGTGGATTTCGCCACCAGCCACTACTTTAGATGAATCTTTCTTAATCGCCTATTCGAACTCCGACAGCATCGCTCGAGGAGCATCTCGGAGCTTGGCCAAGGAGGTCATCGCCTGAGATTTAACTGCTACCGTAGAATCAAAGCCGAAAATCACTTCGATTTCGCTCAAGAGTTCAGAAACAGAGTGGTAGAGGTCGAGAATTCGGAACATTTTCTCAAGGGATAGCTTCTTGTATTTCGCCACCATCTCCGGGAAAGTAAAGAGAGTTATACCATTGTCTTTAGCTATCCCCGTGAAACAAGACTCTCTGATGCTATCAGAGATGGAGAAAACTTGGTCACAGAGAATCCTCTCGCCGTAAAACAGAGTACTAACAACGACCTTAACAGCATCCAATGCTACTACTCTCTCTGTCCATAAGTTTGGTGAAGTAGGTTTGAATTAAGTTAGTTGGGTCAGGTTTGGGTTTGGGTTATATTAGGGTGGTGGGTTGTTTTTTAAAAATCGGGTAATTTTAAGTGATTTGGGGATTTCCGTCCACAGAAGGGGCACAAATGAAGAAATTAGTAACGGCAGGGGTAAGAATAACTTAATTTTAACGGTGAGGGCATAATCAACCAATAAAACAAAATTGAGGGGTATTTTGGACCCTTTTCCCTTTAAACTATTTGGCTAGAAGAGAAATATATTTGAGCCTTTGGCTAGAAGAGAAATATATTTGAGCCACAAAATGCAACGACGAGGGGTATTTTTAGTCATAGTAACATATGGTAAAGTTAATATGTTTCGAATAGTTTAGAGATATATTTAATCCTTTACCCGGATTAAAATAAATTTATTTATAAATAATTAATAATCGAAAATTTTTATAAAAGTACAGTAATCTAACTTACATTGCAAAAATATAGCCCAAAAACTTACATTACAAATCTTTAACCCAAAACACAATTTGATATAAAATAATATACATCTTGTATACAACAATATACAAAATTTTCATATTTCTCTTTTATAAAAATATTTAAAAATTTGATATACAATATTATATACCAATATTAATATTATACAAAATTATAGAAGTATTTATACACATATGCAATAATATACAAAATGAAATTTCGTAAATCTTTACCAGTTGATACTTCTCAAATGGCAAGAATCTTTTGAAAATTTGTGGTGAGATAGATCTATTGATGACATATTATTCCTAATAGGTGAGACATCATGAATCATAATAAAATTTGATTGAGAAATATTTTGAAAATGACTAGCACTTTGCTTTTGAGATTTCACTCGAGGAATTGTGCATGGATTTGAAATTTGTCGGAGTTGTAGATGAAATTTTGAGACAATTTTTGGGATATTGTATTCATCTCATCAAGATTTATCATTTGACTCTAATTTTGGATTTTTCAGAGGTCGAGAGGGGATTGTAACCCATAAGTTTCTCATTTGAGCCAATTTATGTAAGCATTGAAAACCTTTGTATTAAATTAAATAATTATTTATAAATTGTATTAGAATGTAATTATCAAATTAATAGATATTGTATTATATAGATAGAAGCTGTGTATAAAAGAATGTTGATTTAGTTTACTCATTTCTGTGAAAAAATCAAACATTTCGTAATTTTTATACATTAAAACCAAATGAAATCATTAAACTAAAATGTCAGTTGATTTGGTTCGATTTTCAATTATTCAAGACAAAATGAAAAAAAGGAGGGGATACATACGTATTTATTGGAAAAGTGCTGAGGGCAAAATTGGAAATTGAAAACTTCTCACATTATATACTACGATATATAGTTATCTTCACCCGAGCAAACTTTCCTTCTGTCTTCCATTTTTTTTCCTCTTATCTGCGGCTAGGGTTTTAGCTCAGTCTTCTCCTCACAAGGTTAGCTTCTCTATGGCTCCCTCCACCCCCTAATCCCCCTAATGGGTGTCTAATTTTATGCTTTTCTTGGTTTTTTTTCTTCTCTTTGTTTGTACATGTCTATGATGAATTCTGTGTGTTAGTGTATACTTTTTGTTTGAATAATAGTATTGAATGTTATGTTTGTGTTTGAATTGTTGATGGGATTTGGATGAATTGATTTTATTGATTTGATTGGATTTGGTTTATGTTTCCTGGATCTTAATTTGTTGAAAAAGGAAAAAGGTTGATAGCTTTATGGTGGAACTTTGACTCTGTACTCTTATATAGTAGAACTGTGTGTATGGTAGAATGAGGATTTTTCTTACTGTTAGATGACAGAGAATGGTGGAATTTTGATTTTTGAAGGATGAAGCTTGTATTTTTAATGTGGATTTTGGACATGATTTTGTAGTATTTTTAAATGAAATTTTTTCATACTTATTTTGTTATCTGCTTTTTGCATATCAATGATGTGTTGTTTCCTAGTCTTGTCTTTGTCAAGTTGGTATAAATGGTACTTGCTGTTAGCTATAACATTCATGTATGCTTGTGTGTTAAGCTTCATATATAGAGGCATTTATTTTTTTAGCTTGTGAATTTTTTGGATGTGGTTTAGTGTAGTTTTATGGTCATGGAAGTTGTTACAGTTATATCGTGCCTGTAAAATGGAATGCAATAAATATGCCAGTTTCTTGTTGCTTGTTTATTGAGAAATATTGACTTTTGGTGTTTTTCTGCAACAGATGAATGTAGAAAAGTTGCAAAAGATGGCCGGTTCGGTTAGAACCGGTGGAAAGGGTACCATGAGAAGGTCTGTTTAGTTTTCTGTAGTTTCTGTGACTGTTGTGATCTGGAAATAGTTTGTGTAATGTATTGAGAAAGAATGTGTGTTTTTTGCTATTTTAAAAGATTTCAGTTACTTGAGAACCTGTTTTGCCATGATAATTATTCACTTTTTTCCTTAAAGAGTTTCTCACTTTATTTCAAAATCAGTGTTTGGTTATAAAATTTCCAATTATAACTTGGAGTTTGATTCCAAGCTTGAAAAAGTGCTCCAAACCTGTTTTCCAACTCCATCTTCATAAATTCCAAATAAAGTAGTTTATTCTCTCCTTTGCAAAAAGTATATAGTCAGACAAAACTCCAATTTCATAAATTACAAATAAAATGAAAAATATTTGGAATCTAATGGCCAAACGCCTTCTTAAGTTAGTAATGACTAACAAGTGTTTGTCCAAGGGTCAAAACTTGAGTGAGGAAGGGAAAGAAAGGGGACACAAGAAGTGTATTGATTAGGGGTATCTTATTTTTCTCATTCATGTTTGCTGAATGAGTGCTTCTTCTGCAGAAAGAAGAAGGCCGTACACAAGACAACTACAACTGATGACAAAAGACTACAGAGCACCTTGAAAAGAATAGGTGTCAATGCCATTCCTGCTATTGAAGAAGTCAACATTTTCAAAGAGGATGTTGTTATCCAATTCAGTAACCCCAAAGGTATAAATATAATCTATATTTCACTTAGTGTAGTCATCTGTTGCTTTATTGCCATTCTAATAACCTTTTGTTTTGGATTCTGTTCAGTTCAAGCATCAATTGCTGCAAACACATGGGTTGTCAGTGGTACCCCCCAGACAAAGAGTACGTGCTCTACTCTTTCCTCATGCCTTGCACCTTTTGAATGTAACCTCAACATAAAATTCATAAGTTATAACTTTGTCACAAAACGAATTAGACTTTGAGACTAGCATTCTTTCTCTTGGGTCTCTAACGCATGAGTCCTTGATTGTTAGCGTATTTGAGCTTCCTTACGGTTTTAACTCCTTTTGATTATGTCTTGGGCTCGCGTATAAGAATTTCTAAGCAATATTTCTTTCCTCTTGCAGAATTGCAGGATATTCTTCCTCAAATTATTCACCAGCTGGGTATGTGTCAATTTTTAGGCCTACACTTGAGTCGTGGGAAAACTTGAACAATTAAGTATATGTTTTGACTGTTGAAAATTACAATTTTCAGGTCCTGATAATTTGGAGAATTTGAAGAAGTTGGCTGAGCAGTTCCAGAAGCAGGCACCTGGTGCTACAGATGCGGCTGCAGGTGCTGTTGCCGCACAGGAAGATGATGATGAGGTACCAGAACTTGTGGCTGGTGAAACATTTGAAGCTGCCGCTGAGGAGGGCCACACTTCTTGAAGGTTTTGTTGAATTCCCTTACTTTCCAGTGTTCTGATATCAGATTTTGCCTTGGCTTTTGAGTGTTCTACTTCATGTCTATTGTGACACATCTCAAAAGAATTCTTAAATGCTTTTAATAGTAAGCCACTTTGCCCTTCAAAGCAGAATCTTCTATTTTAGCATGCCTTCTTCTATGTCATAGTATTTGTTATTCTATACTAGCTAGTCTTTATAGTAAGAATATGTCATAGTATCTGTTATTCTATACAAGCTAGTCTTTATAGTAAGAATATGTGATTACATAGATCTCCATTTGACACACATGGGGAAGAATTTTCTGCTTTTTGCTGATGCCCTTACCTTTTGTGTATGATGGGGGCTTAGCAGGTTGTGTACTTGAGGTTGAGCAGTCAATTTTGTTGCCATGAGGTAACAATTCTGTATTAATTGTAGGGGCCAAGGCTAATGTTATTTGAGCTTTAGCAACTAACAGGCTAAGCAGTAACAGTTCTGAGATTGCTTTGTAGGTAGCTCTCAACCAGTGACTAATTCTTTTTGTTTTCCACCCAATGTTTGGTATTTGCTTTGGCCTTTGGGGAGTGATTGGTTTCTATTCGCACCAGGAAAAACGCAAGACTTTTGATTAAGAATAGTGGTGGTTACCTCTTGCCTATCACAGCCTCAAGTAATACACAAACTGTTTTTAAGTAGCTCATTAACTTGTTGCAGTTGTCTTCTCTCTTAATTACCTTCGTACTTTGCCGAGGAAATTCCGGGATTTTAAGTGCAAGTTTTAAAACCAAAGGAAACTCCAATGTTTATTTTTCTAAGAATTCCGTTGATCCCAAGAAAGGTAAGTGTTTTTCCAGCTAATGGAGCAAGGTTTGGAAGGTAATTAAAAAGTGTGTTACAATCCATTTGTTCAACTTTTAGTACACAGCAAACACAAGTATAAGCAATATGGCTTATAATGATTGACAAGTATTTTGCACTAGGTACAACCCCACAGTAGAAAATAAGTTACGTTGCACTAACCTACTTGCATCCAACAGGCTCATGAGCCACTTAGAGGTTACATAACATTCAAAATTTTGAATACTGCCAGAACTCATGTAGCCACATTTTTAGTTTGTGTCAATTAGCATAACTGAAACTGGTCATTGTACAATTTTGTACATTATATTTTGTTGCAAGTCCACTGCTGCCATCTTCTGGCATTCCAGCTAAAGGTAGCAATTCCTCATGTGATTGATCCTAACATGTTTCCACTGCTTGCTTCACTCAAACTATCAACACTACTGTGACCATTAGCAACTTTTTTGGGATCATAGTCATCATCAAATGGCCAATCTTGTTCAGGGCATAACGACTCCTTACCGATCAATAGATAATTCTTGGAGGGGTGAACAAATGATTTTATGGAAAGTCACAATAGATTACTCAACCTCCCAGTTACTATAGCATTTGCTGCTTATACTATTTCCATCTTACACTTTGCAAAATTTGCAAAACCAGCCTTCATCATCTGGTGCAACTGCAAATTATCATTTCTCTTGGAATAAGTTCTCATAAATAAAATATGAGCCTGCAGACTGCAGTCATCTTAACAAAAGTTGTGAAGTTGTGCTCTGCATAAGCAGTCATTCAGACAAACTTACTATTTTCTCAGGACATTTTTGATGGAAGCCGCCGTGCAGTTGCATGTACCAGCAAAGCATGATATCAAGCTTCTTGCAATTTGCATTTAGCACTGAAAACAGAAGTAGAAACTTTGAACACTTTGCATCCAAGTTTGATTATCTATCTATTTATGCAGATTTGTTCCTATTTCAGCCTAGATGCTGCTATGAGTTTTAAGGGGTAGGCAAATAAAGTGCAATTAACAGAGAAGCAGTAGAGAAAATTAGCAATAATGTGTTAAAGTTATAGCTGATATGGCACTTGAGATTAACTCAACTCCAAAAGTTAGTTCATAAGGGGAGAATTGTCAAGTCCATATAAGTAAACTACAAATTCATTCCCCAACAAATTTGGCACTTGAGATTAACTCAACTCCAAAAGTTAGTTCATAAGGGGAGAATTGTCAAGTCCATATAAGTAAACTACAAATTCATTCCCCAACAAATTTGGGACTCTAACCCATTCTAACAACCCCCTTCACATCCATGTCCAAATGGAGCATGGACTGTGCATCGTAAGCTCAAATGGAGAGGAACTTGGCTTTAATACTATTTTAAGATATGACATATGGATCTAATTTAACCTCAAAAGTTAGCTCATGAGGAGAGAATTGTTTGAGTCAATATAAGCAAACCACCGGCTCAGTCCCAATCAATGTAGGACTCTAATCTTCTCTAACATAAACAAATTTGACAAGGGTGCTAGTTGCACGCATGAAGGATAACTCTTAGTAAACTATGCCCCAAGGCCTAACCTCTTTAGAATGGTGGAAGTAGTGGTGGAGCCATCACTATCAAGGCCTGTCATTTTACACCCCTTTGCTGGAAAATTATATTTTACAGGTAGGTTAACTTTTTTTAAGTATATACTATGCATGGAAGTACTCCTACTACATCAACTTCTCAACCAGTTGCAAATGCCAACCTTAACCTCTAAATCATTGATTTCGTAGTCACTCAACGCATGACCTTTGATAGGGAAACTTTCAAAAATAGCAAACATTATTAGAACATCAATAATGGAACATCGCGCTGATTCACATTAACTTCCAGCAAAGTGTCTGCAGCAGCTGCACGAAGATCATGAAAGGTAGCATGAAGAATCTGTCTGGAAGGCTCTATTGGCTTAAATATCTTTGCATTTAGGCAGTTTAGATTGTAGCCAAAAATCATCAGGTGGAGAACAACAGAGCTTGAAGATTTTATGCGCAATTGATCAACTTCAGTTTTACCAGGCATAATTGGCTAGCCAGTAAATAGTTCACCAAGTACACAACCAACACCCCATAAATCAACTCCAACTCCATAAGAATATGATCCAAGCAAAATACTACTACTAAGTCATTTGTGTTGGAAATCTTATGGAAAATACTTCACCACGAATAATTGTAGGGAATTCTCATAGTTTGAGGCGTGCCAAAGACACAGCCCTTAAGGATATGTATTCCTCAGGATTCAACAAGTCTTTCTAGTATAAAACTAGAAGCATAGAAATTAACAAAGATTCAATAAAAGAGAAAGTCCAGCACAAACACTATATATATATGGACTTTAGTCAATACCTGAATCGTTTAATTACGTTATATGGACGTTATAACAGTTACTAGAGTATTTTCTTTTTAATCTAATAAAAATACTTGTTGCGTTAAGCTCGATACCTAATACTCCCTCCGGTACAATTTACTTGCCCACTTTTTTGTTTACACAGTTCATAAGAACTTATATGTTTTGATTATTATATTCTTATTTATTATCTTTAATCATTATTAATGTTAATTAATCTCTCTTATGTTAGTATTCTAGCTTTAATCTCTCTCCAATAAATAATAAGTCTGTTGAAGCAATTAATTGTAGTCATGACGTGTATATATATATATCAGTGTAATTTAACATGTATATGGCATTTTCACAAAATTCAACAATCATACCGTCTCCGACAACGGTGGTCAAAAGCAAAAGTTAGTTCCATATCAAACCAATCCTCGACTTAAACTTTGAAATTTAAACGTTACACTTTTTTACAGCGTATGCACTAGTTTAAAAACATGTTATCCCAGAAATGAATACATCCTAGCTAATACTAAATTTGGGGTTCCAAATTTTCAACCGGGTGCAGGTGGAGGGGGTGGCTGCATCGACATATGGGGCATAGCATGGTGACCACCATTAAAGTGCTGAGGTGGTGGCGGCGGACGCCAAACATTACCACCCATTGCAGCTGGTGGTGGAGGGGGCCTATTTAGAGGTGGAGCCATCTGTGGGGGAGGTGGAGGTGGCATTCCTCTGAATTGCATTTGCTGCTGCGGAATGCCAGCTGCACCTGGTTGCATAGGCTGTCCCTGCCAAGCTTGTGGTGGAGGCATCTGCATTGGTGGGTAGACATTAGGCTGCATAGGTGGTGGCCGGATTGCTGGAACAGGAGCTGGAGGCATGGGACCATTTGCAAACGGCCGTGGGGGAACGGGAGCACCAACTGCACCATTGGCTTGTGGAACACCGGGAAGTGTTGGGGGTCCACTTGCAAACATGGTGTGAGGCCTGTTTTTCTGGGTACCGGGATTACTAGAAGCTAAAACCCTCTCTGCATATCATCCAAAACAAATCAGAATTGCCTCAAAGTGTGTTGGTAAAGTAATGGTTAAACAATTGAAAAAGACAATAAAGTTCCTGAAATTCAAAACACAGAGAAGATGCATAATAGCAACTCGTGCATTTTAATAAACCACCTCACTCATTGTGCTTGTTACCCACTTCGAAGAATTTCAAAATACTAGCTGTGTCTTCTACATACTTTTGGTTCCAAATCACTACGTTAAATTCAACTGACATATCCAAATTGTGATCACAAGCATAACAGAGTTCAACAATCTTGATTAAAGACAAGTATCCACATCCTAGCATTCTCAACTTCATTTGTTTCTTAAACATAAATTCTTACCAGCAGGGGTGCCATGACGTTCCCCTTTTGTATCTTTCTTGTAGGCGTAGGACACTGTAATTTGACGGTTGCAAAGATATTGACCATTCATTGCCTGCAGAAACGCCAAATTCAAAGTAAAGTCCAGATTCATCAGCTAGAAAGCATCTGGCATGGACAGAGGATTTGAAACCTCAAAAGCAACAGTACATTAAAAATCCAGTTAGTTCTCCAAACATGTAAACTAGTAAATGTCAGATGAAGATGCGAAGTTTGAACTCAAGTACACCACATGGGAGAAGTTGTATCTTTACTAATAGCAGGGTCTACATATATAACAGGATATCAAGAAGCTGGTTAGCAGTGCCAGTTAGATTAAGTTACAAATTAGGCACTGAAATAATAAACAGTTCAAATCATCACATTGACCACTTAAAACATGTCTGAGACAGGATATTCAATGCTTGTAAGATGCATCCTCCACACTATTATTTTTTATAAGTGATAGTTTATTGCTATCAGCCTGTCAAAGCACCCAGAGGGTGCCTCATAAGGTTGCACAATTTGGATCACAATCCTTCAAAAATGTGAGGAATCTAGGAAGTCCATCAGTTGCCCAACACTCATATACATCCAGATACCTGTACCACAAAAACAAATTCTGCAAAAATTTGAACTTCACAAAAGAAATAGATAATTATTGTCTTCAAAACACCTATGATTTAACTGTCCAAAATATACATATCAGAATGATTCTCCATAATTGCTTTTGCTGCTTCCCAATGTTGTCCCAGTCAGGAATTGATTGCAGATCCTATGTTCCGTGGAATTACTCATACTGCATCCTGTACACTAATGTTTCCAACTTTTTCATTATTACACCACCACAAACATCAGAACATGGCCTTCCTAAGCCCTAAACTGATTTTATACTCAAGACTGCCCAATATAGATGAGAAACCTCTCCTTTTACTGTTGTCACTTAGATGCATGGTCAAGCTATAATCCTAGGACCTTTAATGCACAGATGCAAACTCTGAGCCTGAGGCAAAGGAGAGGTGCTGAAAGGAAAGGAAAAAGGGAAGATGTAGAGAATTAAAGTATCTTAGCACTACAGTGAGATAGCCCATACAACCACCATTGATCCAGAATAATGTACTCCCCCATTTCAATTTGTTTGCATTACTTTCCTTTTTTGTCTGTTGTAAAAATAATGTCAGTTTCTATATTTTAATAAAATTTCACACCCAACATCCTACATGACATGTTTAAAAAGACATTTTTCTTTTTTAAAAAAAAACATGTATAAGATTTTGGTACATTACGTTACAACTTTTATTATATCGGATTGTTAAAGTACACTTTTTTTAAGAAAGCCAACCTTCTATCTCCTACGCCAAGTCAGACACAGATATTTTGCTGCAAAGGTTTCCAAACCCAACCCTTTAATTATGAACTTGGAGACATGTCTCAAATCATATAGAACAATTGGCTATAGCAACTACCTAAGTCAAGTGGTTAACCATTTGACTCGTCTTTCAGACATTGAAAGGAAGCACCAACGTTGTGATTGTATTATGATTAAACCGGATTAAATAATAGTACAAACCAAACAGGAAAATACTCCACTTCTAACACAACACAACCTCCATATCATGCAAATAGATTATCCTCTCAAGTTTGATTAGAAATATATCTTTATTTGTAATCCAGACTTTAAAGAAGACAGATCTCCGCACACATCACTGGCTCCAAGTCAAAAAATAGCTAATACTTAGATTTGAACTTCTCTGGACCTGTAAAATCGCCACATATACATGTAGCTGTACAAGTTATGATTGGTAAGCAAAGAGGTAAAAGGACAGTTTACCTCAATTGCTGCATCAGAGGCGTCAAATGAATCATAACTTATGAAACCAAAACCCCGAGAGTTCCCCGTCTCGGGGTCTCTCATTATCTGGAAGAAAAGATAATACATCAGAATATAACAATGAAGATTACCTATAAACCCTTTTTTTCTTTACTAAGTAGGAAGTTTAGACACGCATCTTGAAAAGAAGCAAAATGAAGAATCATGAATCATATGAAATAAGAAGGGAAGTGACTTTAACCTTTGGATTTGAAACAACAACTCCAAAAGCACTAAAAGTGTCGTATAGAAGCTTCTCATCTACATCCTGCATATAAAACAGATTTATAATTTAACAAAAGTGCTAGCATGAACAAGTTGATAATATGCAGATGATGTCATACACCTAAATAAAAGCTGTTATCCAATGTCCACATCCAGACGCATTTGAATGAGAATAGTACAAGAGTTTGTAAAATACTATCAAAGATATCTATTGCTTACAGGATCAAGGTTCCCAACAAACAAATTGGCACCAACATCAACACTCTTTTTATCTTGTGATGCCTGTATCAGGATAAATTATTAGATTAAATAAAATGTGAAATATGTGGGAAAAATCACTATAGCAAGGGAGATACATCAATGGCGTAGCATTACCTTATTCACTCGTATTGGTTTCCCATAAAGTTTAATCATATTCAGTACCTTTATTGCCTGCATCGGTAATGCTTTAGAGAGAGAGCAAGAATATCAAAAACTAAATCCATGGCAAAAAAATATAACAGATAACAAGACTTCAGCAAGTAAAACTAGTGTAACAAGAAAAACATCCAACACTTACATAGTCAGCATCTTCTTCACTTCGGAATTCTACAAAACCGTATCCTTGATGAGCATTAGTAACTCTGTCCTTAGGGACATAAACATTGACTGCAGCACATTTTGAATTATATAGTGAACAAGTGAGATTTAAAAGAATCAAAATTTCCCAAAAATTTAAGAAAGGCTGAGAGGATGCTGATGAAAATTTTATAAACAAAGAGAATGTTAAAGGGGCCAGCTGTTCAGTAAAAAGTTTAGACATACCTACTGGACCTGCTTGAACAAACAACTCCCATAACAACTCTTCAGAAATCTACCAATAAAAAAAAAAAACTTCAGTAACCTGAATCCAGAAAAAAGAATCTCAATTTTGTGAGTCACTTCAACCCTGAAAGCAACAAGAAATAGAAAAACAAAAGGAGAAAATAAGGGAGGAGCTAGTGAAAGGGGACACAGCATCACATATAGAGTGTTAACTGCAAAGGGGAAAAAACATCGAGCAAACTGTAGAGTAGTAATGATAGACGATGAGGTAAAGTTTATAAAGCCACTAATATCCAATATCTTCATAAACACATTGAGACACATGCACATAGACACACAGGAGTCAAGACATTAACCCTCACCAAACAGCAGAACAGACACAAAGTTGCATATATGCTATGGACATATTAGGATTCACATATATGTCAAACCAATACTAGAACAAGGAATTCACAAACACTCAGCAAAACAGGCCACATAAAGCCATACTAAGATTAAGGGGGACAAATTTTGATATTAAAGATGCCAGGTAATATTTAACTCAAACTTCTCATTCTATATAAAATGCCAAACATCACAGCTGATCCATAACTGGGAAAGAATATCATTTTGGGTATTAAGAATGCAGTTGATCTGCTTTCATTTTCATTTCACAATTCTAAGACGACTTGGGTTGGAGAACAACTCTAGTTTTGCTGAGAAGAACTAGGAAGAAGGAAGAGGGAAAAATCCATTATCAGAATGTGATGGTGACATAGTGTTAGGTATAGACTTTACCCCTGTGGGACTTCCCAGCGCAAATCCGGATTTAGTCGGGCTCCAATGTAGGTACCGGACACCGGGTGGGAAACCAAAAAAAAAAAAAGGTATAGACTTTACCAAAAAATCATAGACCATAGTGTTGCAATACAATCAGCTGGAGAGTAAACATTTTATAGTGCCTATATCTAGGCAATGATGTATCAAGTTATTCTAGATTGGGAATAAAACGTTGTGGTTCCATGAAAATTCATAAATGAACATTAATCATCTAAGTATTGACATAAAATAGCAACTTTGAAAAGGCTTCAAAACGAATGTTAAAATGGTTGAAATTGCAACTCTTTTTTTTAATATAACCATGGTGTCTGCCGTCTGGGCCAGCTTGCGTGCTACACAACTAATAAAGAGATGGTTGAACGTTGTCTATGAGGAGCTAATCACAATATAATTAACCAATTTCTATCCAATTACCCTCACTCTTTTCTCGCACATTGACATCATTAATTTGGCATTAACTATTACACAAACGTTTGATTTATAGAAGGAAGCTAGTCATACCCAGGTTTATCAAATTGGAACAGGAAATCACCTAATCTATTAGCATAGAGTCAAAAGAAGAAGCAACTAATCTAGTCAAATTTGGGTAAGTTGAAAATGAATTGAACCATTTTAGTGGGAAACATCTCGAGTGTCAAACTAGATGGATATCAACCAACATTTTAAGATGTACTTTTTCATCATATTAATACTAAAATTAATTCAACTTATAGCATTTTTTATTTAGTTTTCGAACATCTAAATTTTAAATTTAAAACATTGAATTAATCTGCTTCAGCTTAGCTAGTCAAATTGACACTCGTAAAGCAAAAAACTGACAAGTAAAAGTGAACAGATGAATTCGAGAAGCTTTTGTCAATTTAAGGGTGCAAAGCGAAAAGTTTTTACATGTTTTGCTAGTAACAGTGACTTTTCATCTCTGTGATTGAATCAGCTGTTTCATTTCTTTCTGTTAGTAGGATTTCATAACTAGTCCTATTCCAGATACTGTAAACTGGACAAAGCGTCGAGAAAGCAAAACCCTAGGAGGATTAGACGGAAGGAGAGATACCTGAGGGTCGAGATTTCCGACATAGGCGGTGGCGTCTTGGTTGCGCTCCGCCGAGTGTTGGCCGAGAAGGTTTGCTCCCACTCCCGGAGCAATACGGGTCGTCATACTCACAACTCTCTTTCACTGCTTCACTGAACGATTTGGCGTTTAATTAAGTCGGGATATTTTTTCCAATGTCAATTGACACACAAGTATTTTGGCTCCGTTTGTTAGTTGAACCTTTTCACTAATCCGTTTTTCATAATTGAACAGTTAATTTTATTATTTTTTTGTTTAACAATATTTGCCCACTAAAAAACTATAAATAAAATGGTAATTTTCCTATATCACCTTTTGAATAATAAATATAATGTCTTGAAAAATATAATAGGGAAATGACTATAATTAATGATAAGGGTAAATTAGGAATTAAGTGTAAAATTATCCATTGATTTCATAAAGTGGACAAGTATTATTGAACATCCCAAAATAGTATAGTGGACAACTATTATTGGACGGAGGGAATAGAACACAACATTTTACAGCTTTAAAATTACAATTTATTGGCTTTCAAATGCGTGCAACTAAACATTTTTCCAACTCATCGACATTAATATCACATAAATTCAATCAATGGTGAGAGAGTTTTAAAATATTGTGTTAGGATGGATTTAAGGATTCAATTGGCAAAATGATAAGTACGAGGGTCTAACTGACAAATAGAGCCAAGTATAGGGGTCTCCCAGATCATTCTGCCATTAGTATATAATAATTTATTTATCTATAGGCGTCAAGATATGCCAAAGGCCCGTAGACGAGTTATGTTGTTTAAAGGCGTTGTAATCATATGATTTATACGACAATATAATTGTTATGTTGTCAATGTCAACATGAAATGTTAAACAACTAATTACAAAAGCTCTTAGGAGTCGTTTGATTTGAATTCAAGTTATGATGGGATAAGTTATGCTGAGATTATTTTTTTATTGAGTGGTTGATTTGTTGTATTCAAAATAATATATATTGCATAGATTTTATGAATAACTTATTTGTTTACACAAATACCCTTCATTTTTATACAATATTTGCCATTTTAGTTTTTTCAAAAAATAATATTGAATTTCAAAAAAAAGAAAAAGCATATCAACTATCGTACTAAATGTCATAATATCAAAATTACAATATTAAAAAAAACTGATTTCAATATGATAATTTGGTATCTATGGAAGTATGCACATACCTTATGTTCATGGTGAGATTTTTTTTCATTTGAAATAGAGGAATTGGTCAAATATTAAGTGTAAGTGCCGTAAGATCTTTAGATTAATGATTTTTTTTATCGATTTGTAGGAAAAGTGTAACTTTTAAAAGAAAATAGAGAAATCGAGGGGTAAAAAGAGTTGAATTTAACCTGTGAATTTGTTATAGTACTTTTTAAAGAAAGTGGGAGTTATCATCTTTTTTGAATATGACATACAATGTAATTTCAATTTTAAAAATTGAATTAGAAAACTTAATGTTGTTAGTGTATGAAACTAGAATACATCGTTGTTAAATTGTTTAATTGGTGACTTTCCAATAAGCCATATACTATTAGATCTCTCACAGAAAAGTATAAATAATTAAGAATAGCTATTTAAGAATTATGTTTATATCTTTTTGCTGATAATTAGTTTTAAAAATAATTGGTGATATAAACACTATTACCCTTTCGAACAATGAACCTATCCAACAACTCAAGCAAAAAGTCACTCATCGCCAGTCTGTTAATATTGACATGAATTAAAAAGATTAATAAATACTTCTAAAAAAATGACGCAAAAGAGTTTGTTAGAATGTGGATAAGACAATGGCTAGTTGTGATTGGTTCTTACTATGAGCCACAAAATTAATGATAATATAATATCAATTAGTCAAACCAATAGTTGAACAATAATTGTGTCATATTAATGATGATGATATCAATATTAAGATTGCTAACACCAATCTAACTATGAGCCATAAATTTAATGGCAATATAATATCAATCAGATCAATATCAAAGTTGAAAACAATAATTTATCGATTTAATCGCACAACAATGTTCATTGATTTGAGTTCCTGCATAATAATAATGCATTGTTAAACCAGCATAATATATAGACCACAATGAAATTATTATGAAATTAATAGTGCAATAAAGTGTAGAAAAATGAGCAACCAAATTATTCCATGTTCTATTAATGTATGGTAGATTCGAAAACAATACTCTAAGTTGGTCAATAACTTATTTTTTCAAATATTGTATACGTAAAATAATTTTTCTCAATCAGCTTGTGCAAAGTAACCACAATACTATTATATTATCAAGTCATCATGATTTTATCTGTCATATCATTCATTAAAAAAAAAGTAAAAATTTCAAAATTCTTCCCTTTTTTTAGCATATGAATTTTTTTCATACATACAAATAATCTCAGATACATGAATTCTTAACTACATACATGTACATCTAATACCCTTCTTAACTTGATTGGGTCGTTTTTATATTTAGATCTATTTTCGACTTGAATATTGGCGGATGCAGACCCTGCAATGATAAAATCCATGACAAAATTGTTAATGAAAACAAACAAAAAAAAAAGGCTTGAATTGGTGTATTAAAGTTAATGAGATATACCTTTAACAAGAATGGTCAGCCATTAAAATAGTTTGACAAATAACAAAATTAAACAATGTAAAACCTAATTTATAAAAGTTTATAAAATCTGGGCATTTCTATGGGGAACTTGAAGAGCAAAGTGAAAATCATTTCGTGCTTTGGCATATTGAGCAGTAGTAGGAAGAGGAGCATGGAAGACTGACTTGTATAACTGTTGATATTAGATCTAGAAGATTTAGTTTTGAATTTGGGACATGCAAACATGTATTGACAGAATTAAGGAAGAGAAAGAAATGATGAACGTGTGTGAAATACGTGGGGTGGTGGTGAGAGATAGAGACGGGTTATGGGATTGGGGGAGGGAAACGGTTGATGTGTGAGAAAATAGTTTTGAATTATTCAATATCATATTTAAGGGATTTGTGTATCTGATTAAATCTTTTAAAATATATGGTATAAATATTAAAAGTGGTATTATGTGTAATTTTTTTAAATTAGAGATAAAATAAGTATATATGATAGTGAAGTATGTCTAGTTAGGTAGTTTTTCCATAAAAAGGGCTATGGGAGATATTTTAAATAATAAAAATCTATAAAATAAGTCAAAATAGGAAAAAAAGAAAAGAAAAAGCGTAGACTATTTGTAATATAAAAATATGTGAGATATTTTAAATAATAAAAATCTATAAAATAAGCACTTTAACGAGAACAAACTAACTAATATAAATACATTCCATGTGGAGGAAACCCCGATGGAATCTGAAGCCTCTTATCTACAGCCAAAACGTGGCAAATTTTTTATGCAAAATTCATGCTACAAAATTCCTATTTTGCCAGTGGAACTCATCAATGAAATCATCTTAAATTTATCGGTGAAATCCCTCTTACGCTCAAGTGTGTTTCCAAATCATGGTATTGTTTAATCTGTAGTCGTAAATTTGTCAATGATCATCTCAGCATAGCTACTAATAACAAAGATTGCAGTCACCATAGACTCATGGTGAGATATAATCATCCATACCATAATCTTATGGACTGCTCCGTTAGCTCTTTGTTTTATGACTCTATTTTTGGCTCTGTTGCTAAGGAATATTACTTGGATTATCCTATGAAAAATTCCCAAAAGTTCATTTTGGTTATCGGTTCTGTGGATGGGTTGATTTGTTTTTACATTGATAAAGACTTTATTATATGGAATCCATCAATTAAGAAGTTCAGGAAATTTCAAGATTCTAGATCTAATTACTATGTTTGGTATGGTTTTGGATATGATCAATTTCATAATGATTACAAGGTATTGGTATACAATCATTCTGAGATTAAAATATATAGTTCCAATACTAATTCATGGAGAATTTTAGTAGATGATCTTCCATGTGTGGGGTTATTTATAAAGTCCAACGGTATTTTTGTGAATGGAAAGCTTTATTGGGCAAATTCTCCTTCTGAGGTTCATACAGATAATCATTGGGTAATCACTTCTATTGAGGTGACTGATGGGAAATGGGGAAAGGTGGAGCAGATGTGTGGATTATGAAGGACTATGAGATTAAAGAATCTTGGATAAAAATGTATATCATAAACATAAATCCTCCTCATGACGATGATTATCGTCTAGGATATCACTTTCATGATTTTTTTCCATTCTTCTTCATCTCAAATGAAGGCGAATTCTTGTTTGAGTATAATGAATCAACTTTCATGATTTACGATACAAAAGATGACTCTATGAGATATCAAACGGTTACCTACTATTGGTTTTTCTCGGAGGTAAACATCTACATTGAAAGCCTAGTTTGGCCCTTTTGCAAGAAGGAAAGGATGCAGTGGTGGGTGAAACAACTACGAAGGCTAAAAAAGCAACCAAGGATGCAACAGCTTCGAAGGTTGAAAAAGCTCATAAGAAACCAATGGTGAATTTAATAGATTTCTTTGACACATTTATATTAAGTGCGCTTGAATTTTTTGATAATTGTATTGCACTCGTTATAAGATAAAATTTGAATATAAGATAAGTTATAAATTAAAATTTTAGTGTCATTTTCATATTTTTGTAATTGTAGTTTATAGCTATACTATTTCGTATGACATAAATTCTCTAGCTTTCATAGAGAACGTTTGTTAGTAACATTTATTTATATCGATAAAAGTAATTTTTTCAGTTAACAAGATATTAGTAATTTGACTGAAATACACTAAAGTCATTCTTGTTTTAAAAAACTTGACTAGTTTATTCAAAATCCCAACTAATATATTAGGCAAAGTTTTACTTTATAACTTAGAAAATTGATATCTTGCGCCTTGCAGATTTTTTAAAAGTCTTTTTATCAAGAGAAAAAGCTCAAATATGCATCGGTCTTTGAGAAAAAGTTCATTTATGTCATTGTTGTTCAACTAAGTGCTTATTCATGCCATTATTTTTTAACTATAAATAGTTCCGATTTTGTAAACTATTTTTTACACATTACCAATTATAATTTGACCACATCATTAATTATTTTATTTTTTTTAAAAAGCCAAAATTCTAAAAACCATTTATGGAATTAAAAAAATCCACCCAAATTACTTTTACTTTTAATTAACTGTAACATCATTTAATGATATATAGATTGCACTCATTCTTTATAAAGGACATGTAAGGAAATTATGTAAGGACATGTAATGATATATAGATTGCATTCATTCTTTATCATTTAATAATTTAATGATATATAGATTGCACCCAACCACTTGTTCACTAGCTGCTCTATAAATATATAAATTTTATTTCAAAAAATCTTGAAGATTTCATGCTCAAATTGACAATCAAACATAAACTATTTGACTCTCAAAATTTAAAATGTGTCACATAAATTGGGCAGACAAACTAATAAAGAAAATAGTAGAACAATTAAAAGGGCATCAATTTTTGTATGTGTATTGAAATTTCTTGATAATTTTGATAGGAACTATCCTATAATTTTGCCTTGGACAAATCCTAATGATGGAGATCTAGCTAATATTCCGTAATGAATTGAATATTGTCTTTGTGAATGAGGAATCTATTTACTGATGTCTATTTTCTTTAGTTGAACAGAGAATTTTACTTTTATGTACATAAAAGTTTGTATAGTCACTGGGAATACTACTGCGAAAAAATACATTTTGCTGAACTTGGATCATGTCTACTGACATACTTTTCTTGAAATTTTAATTGGAAAAAAATCATGAAGAAATTGTTGTTGAGAAATATATTTGTCACAAATTGCTTATTTCATTTCTGTCTTTGTTACCTTGAATGATAAAATTTCATAGGTTTCCCTTATTTTACGATCAAAAAAGAGGATTGACTGATTGACGTTGAATGTAAGTCTCATGTAGCTCTATAGTAGTGTAATTACATCCAAAGTGTATATCCTCACAATTGCAATACTTTCATGTTTATGTAGTTTTGGGGCGGAGCATTGGCAAAAAGCCTCGAGGTTTATGTATGGGACTTAGTTATATGATGTTTACTCCTAAATGTCAGATTATACGTCCTAAACATGCCTAATGTCCAGCACTCGAGGCTTGCCTAACAATTCTAATGCAAATTATATGTCAATTTTTTTTAGTTAATATTGTTGATCCTCATTATTCATTAAAAATTGAATGATGCTTAGTAATTTTTTTCATCTATAAAAATGAGAAGATAGAGAATAACTCAAATAACAAGCTATGGTACATATTTATTTACTATTTGAGAATAATGTGAGGGTAAATTAAATAGGATTTCTTTTTAAAATATATAATCAAATTTTACATTTTCACTTGTTGGGGGTCTTCATGTTCTTGTCCTGCGTCTTAAATTATCATGTATTTATTATTGCTCTATTTAAAAGTAATTTATTTTTATTCATGAAGGAATGATGTTTTAATTATAATATTGATAAAGTTTATCGATTATTTTCTTTAAGTGAAATAAATTGCATAGTATGATAATAATATATTTTAAGAATATATGATTCTTTTATTGTTTGAATTTATATGTATATTAGTCCATAATCATATGTGTATTAATCCATAAATTTTACAAAATACGTATAATAGACTATTTGATCTCAATTTTTATGAATTCATTGATAATGACCTATTAAATGATACTCATTGTTTTTGAAACGTTTAACGTCAGCACATGTCAGTTTGCAGAGCCAGCATACACAATCGAATGACCATATCTTTTACAAAATTATGTGAAGTTATGGACGTACAAAAATGATCCACTATAACTTTTAACTTAAATCAATTTGATGAGAGGATACAGGAGTTGTAGAAACCACTTGTGATCAATCTGCAAAGACATTTTTATAAAATAGTGTACACTTACACAAACCATACCCAGAAAGGTAGAGAAGTTGTTTCCGATGGATCCTCGGCTCAAAAGAAAAACTGGACAGAAAGAAGTAAACAGTCCAAATGAGAAGAATGGATACTTCTCCTGATCATAGAAAATCAACAAATTCCCTCTGCTCCATTTCTTAAAACTGGTAAACATGCCTGAATCAAGATAAATAATACTACTACTATAGTTGAGTTGAAATCATGATGGCAATCTCCATCCGCGTCCCGCTAGTGCTGTAATCACATGCGCGGCAGCCTCCTTAGTATCATTCAGGGGACTATAGCTCCAACTTTCAGATATCTAAAAAATAAGAGGATGAAGTCAAAACTCAGGATTCCAGGCATCATGCCCTTTCATGGGCGGTGACTGTAAGCATAGTGGCACACGAAATTAACCACTTCCAATTGTATTTCAACACTATATAGTGCTTTTAGAGTTCTAGAAATTAAAAGTGCCTACTGCCAGAACTGATGCAAACAAGAAATAAAAGAAAAAGAGCAGGAAAGGATAGAGAGGATATTCTGCAGTTATCTTCCCGCAAACCAATATCTATCAGTATGTCTCTGTCCATGAAAAAAACTCAACGAAGGAGAATGAAACTAGAAGAAAACTCTACTCACATCTTCTTTCCCGAGGAATGGACGAACCACTCCTCGATTTTTCAAGGATAGATGGAAGTCTCTGAATTTCCACGTACATTGCTCAGCACCAATTACATAAACAGGTTTCCTGAACCTTAAAACTCTTTAGATGAAATGCTAACGAAAAAGAGAACAGAAGAGACATTGAATTGACAAGAGTCAACATAAAGGTCAACTTACCCCGTACTGCAAGCCTCACTTAACATACTAACTGAGTCAGCAGTGATAACAAAAGCATCTGCAAAAGCCATATGTCCCATATGTGGATTTGGACCTGAAAGGTATTAATGTAAAAAGGTTGTATACGTTACGTCAGTGGCATCAGAAGGAAATACAACAAGAGACACCATTCTGAATAATTCTGTGAATTGGGCGAGAATTGAAGTATCAGCAATATCTCCACTTTGAGGGAAAAAGATTAAAGTATCTCTCTGAACATCTTATCGCTTGCTTTATTTTCTAGTTAATTAGCTGGGTGCACTTTTTGCCCGAAGATAATTTCTTGTCAATATTTTCAAACCATGAGAGGGAAAATAGATGATTATACTATCAATTGTCTTCCATCTACACATAGGAGGAAAGACAACTAGACAAGTAAAAGCCTTTCATAACAGAAATTGACCATATGGTCCTCTTCTTTTAAGTGGAGTGGGCGGAGGAAGAAGAAAGAGTTGTGCAGTTTGTTTGATGAAAACCACAGAAGAACACATCTGACCGGGGCATAAATCAAATAAACTTCTTTTTTCCTGAGCATCCTTTCCTCAATAGCAAATTATATTCCCCATTTCTTTGTTAAATCTCTACACAAGATCTGCTAAGGAACAATTATATTTGACATCAGAACATCCCTTTTTAGCTCATCAAGAAGATCAAACTTCTGCTACTTGTTTCTTTTTGCTGTTTATTTTCTCATTAAAGAGAGTTCTCTTCTGCGAGGGATAGGAATACAAACATTGTGTCAGCAGTACCTTCACCATTCCAAATGTGAACTTTAGGATGATTTCCAAGTTCTTTCCATATGATGTCTGAGACCTGTTAACTACAATATCAACAACCAATCACCAGAAGGAAAATTGGCAGATGAAACTAATGAAATCATATACCTTATAAGGAGTTCTACGAGAAAAAGATACTCTAATGCTCCCACAGGTTGGAACAATATTCAGCAGAAAGGCTGTTAGCTCCAGTGCTAGGTCTGTTCCATATCTACAATGACCTGGAAAGAAAGACTTGTGAGCCAAAAAGGAAAATAACTAGTTTAACAAGTTGTAATAACTGTGCTGGCAAATTCTAGATTTTGACAAGTTCCAAAAGAAGAATTAGAAGCAGATTTATTATACCAAAAGGAATATCAGAGTCGTCATCGAGAACCGACTCGAAGGCTGATCTATACAACAATAAACAAAGTTACTACATTTCAGTCATTTAAAATGCAACAACGCTTCTCTTTTATGAAATGCTTATACTGTACAAATGCTAAAAACACACTGAGACTCAGAAGTGTGATTATCTGGCAATCCAAACTGTAGGTTTTCAGTTTAATCCTGACAATCTCATCTTTGCAGATGATCTCATGATCTTCTGCAAAGGTAATGTTAACTCAGTCCAGAGAATCATCCAAGCTTTACAACATTTTTCAGCCACTTCAGGACTAGAGGCAAATGTTAACAAATTAAATCTTTTTGTAGCTGGAGGAGACATTGTAACAAGGGATAGGCTATTTGAGTTAACTGGTATCTCCTCTGGAACCTTCCCCATCAGGTACTTAGGTTTGCCTCTTTCACCTAAGAAATGGAATAAACTAGATTGCCATCACTTGTGTCTCAAAATTACAGAGAAGATCAGAGCAACCTATGCTGGACACTTATCTTATGCAGGCAGATTATTAATACAGTCCTATTTTCCTTGCATAACTTCTGGGGGTCTGTGTTTATCCTTCCCCAGGGTGTGCTTAATGAAGTAGACAGGAGGTGCAGACAATTCTTATGGAGTAGCAAAGAGGACAAACAGAAGATGTCATTAGTGGCTTGGACCACAATTTACAAACCAAAGAAGCATGGTGATTTGAATATTAAAGGATGCAAACTTTGGAATTTGGCTGCTATTGGTAAGCTGATATGGTTAGTATTGGTTACTGATGAAAGAAGGATACACTTTGGGTAAGATGGGTGAATGGAATCTATATGAACAATAGTGGTGATTTTTGGGGTCACAAGACACCTAGTGATTGTAGCTAGTATTGGAAGAGGTTGCACAAACTAAAAATTGGCATGGAAGACTGGTATGAGAAAGGGAGGTATACGCTAACTACAAATGGTCAGAATTCAATTAGTACAAGTTATCTGGAAATGTTGGGACCTTCACCAAAGAGATGGTCATAGCTGAGTTGATCTGGAATTGAACAATGCTGTTGAAACACGGGTTTATACTATGGTTAGCTGCTCAGGACAGACTGGTTTTTTTTTGAGATAGTAACAAGTTGAATTAAAATCAAAACCCAACAGGGACCAGTGAAGGCCTAATTACAAGGATGAGTGGGTGTTTGGATTGACTTATTTTAAGTGAATTTGGACTTTTAAGCTCTTTTTTAGTTTTGGAAGTGCTTGGCAAACACAAAAAGTACGCACTTTTTTCTAGGCTAAAAAAGTAAGAAAAAAGTCAAAAGCCAAAAGTTGGGTGCCCCTGACTTAAGGCTTTTAGCTTTTAGCTTATAAATCACTTTAAAAAATCAATTCAAACACCCCCTAGATACATTTATTTTATTGCTTTAGTTTTTTTATAAGTCCTAGTTAATAATTTGTTAGCTCGCTATCCCTATTTTCTAGTAATTAGTTCGCTGAAGATTTCATTCTGTGGAGATATTCTAGGTTAGGATAATGATCATCTTTTTACTGTTTTGTTACTGCAAAGTTCCCTATAAATGCAGAGCTCAACAAAGCTAAATAAAATAGTTCCCTTTGACTGCATAGCCAGCATTCTTTCTCTTAGCCTTTCTCTGTTATTTCCCCAAATGTCTTTGTTAAAAACCAACACTTTCCCTTCCCCTTTAGGTCATATTTGTACAAATAAATATGATCAGCCATGGTGTCTATTTTATGATCAACCATGATTTCTAAATAGATGCCATAAAATCCAGAGTCCTTAACAAGACAATAAGAAGAAGGCAACCAATAAGTGGCTTTAAATAACCAAGCAAAGGAACTCAAAAAAGAACTTAAAGGGCTAAACAAAAGATAGTGTTTATACAGTCATTTCCTATAGTAAAGATGATGCCAATTGTGGCTAAAGCACATTCAGAACCTGGTTAGTTTACTTCTTAACATTTCTACGAGGATTAAATACTGGCAGTCAAAATGCCAATCACCCCTTCACGACTTAATATTCAAAGCACTGTATAGAAAAAAGACTTCACTACGCAAACTACCTGTAGGCCCTCCAACATTAACCACAAGCAAAGGTCTCGGTAAAGTTGCCAACTCATCATGCCAAGTGTAAGCTGCTTCCTTCAGCGCATCAGAATCAGCTTGATGAAGGGCTCCAACAGTCAGTATCTGCCTCAAAATTCTCAGTGAAGATGTCTACAAAATGTGGAGGTGGTAAAGAACCCCAAGGTTTTCAAGAAATTTGCATACCACGTGTCTCTCAGGAGATGTGCGAGGTGTTATCCACCTTCGAAGAAGCCAAGGAATTTGTTTTTGTCCCTCAGGTGTCAAAGGATAATAATCATGACGAGGTGTGATCACTAGGTCAAACCTATTTAGATGCGATCTGGGATGTTGAATCTGAAAACATAACACAACAGAATCTTACCATTTTAACTAGCACTATATATATATATATTTGACAATGGTAACTGTTTCTGTATCCATTATAAAACAAAACAGTGCATAGATTGCACTGAAACCATATTTACAAGGGTATTCTATGATCTACTGTCCTGAGACTATAGATGATCTAAAATGTCAATGATAGAACAGTATCTTTGGAATACAACTGGCTACACCAAAAACATAAGGTTAAAATACAATTCAATTTGACTTTGTCCATACTATTCTCTATACTCTCATAGCATCTAAGGTTGCTCTCCTTCCAAATTGTCCACCAGATACTTGCTCGGACAATTCTCCATCTAATCCTATCCTTTGCATGTGTACTTGCTTCTTCCCAGCATTATATATTATTAGCATACTTTCATTCTAATACTCCTTTGGAACTTCAAACATGGAAGGGAAAAAAAATATGAAGGAAATTCCAAACAACATTGGCATGGAGAGGGCTTTTGGTATTCATGTTTTTTTTGAGATAAAGGTAACTTTGTATTCACAAAAGGCTCATCATCAAACAAATGATGAGCATAGGTCACTTACAATCTCACAATCTGATCAGAGCATATCAAACTACCCTATGGGAGATTACAAATTACCTATGAAGTCAGCAAAAAGTTCTATATCCCCCATCATATCTTGTTTACACCAAAAATACAAAAGACTGAGACAATTCATTCTAATTTTCTGGATGTTGTTTCTCTTATCCACAAAGCATCTTCCGTTCCTTTCCTTCCATAGGGACCACCAAATGCAGGTTGGGATTAACTCCCACCAACCTTCATTAGATTCCCTTCTTCTATCTCCTTCCAGCTGCAGAGCAAATCCTTAGTGGACTTTGGAATTACCCAGCATACACCAAGAAGACCAAAAAACATGTTCCACAGGTTTGTAGCTACTTTGGTATTAATGTTAAAGGTTTACATTATCCTGAATACAAGAAAAAAACTAAAACAATTTAAGTAGGAGATCACTTGTCTCACGTGATATCTCTACCTACCTTCCAAAATGTGTGTGTGACATGACCATCGTGAATACTACTATCTGCCGAATCTAATGTGCCAACAATTAAAAGCGATGATTATTCAATCTCAAAGGTGCAGGAGAGTTGGTCTGCAGAGATGAATAAAATTCACATTGGAGAACTTGAAGTCCTTACTTAATGTCAAATGAATTTGTATTCCCACTCATTTGATATTTGGTTAAAATTTTAAATCCATTACAAAGTCAAAGACAAGTTGGTAAAACTAGAATTTTGATTCAACAACCCAAAACCGAAATAGAGTTCCAAAAAGAAATGGAACACCAGAGTGAAATTGTGCTTACACGCAAATTAAATTTCATTAGTCTCTGACATCCAATTTTCAGAACAAACAGGCATGACCTCATAATTTTTTAAACTTTCAAATTTTGTATAACTATGCCAAATTAAAATGAAGCTTCCAAGAAAAAGAGGAACTTCAGATGCACTAATAATATTTGACATTAAGAGAAAAATATTTAGAAAAACTAAGGAAGTAGCATTCTTAATTCATCTATGCAAATATGTATTTCCATCACTGGGTTAAAAAGCTCTTATATATCATACAACAAAGCTTAGTTTTGTCAAACCTGCACAGTGAAAACATATTCTGGAGCTAACTGTTTTATTGAGCTTGAAATGGAGATAGTATCACGACCTGATGCGACTACTAATGATGGACCATCCCTAAATTTTGAGAAAGTAAAATAGAAAGATCAGATGTAATTAACATCTAAAAGCAAGATTTGATCCAACAATACCTCCTACCAATAAAGAAGTTGTAAACAAGCTCACACGAAATTATTATTGCAGTTGCATTAGAACTATTGCAACGCACAAGCATAGACAGTTTCCTCGTAGTCTCAAAAGCAACTTCCTTCGGCAGAACCAATTTTACATGTGATTGGGCATCGATCAAGTGTCATATACCTGTTACCTTTTCTATTTTAGATTTATATTTTTTTGCTTCAATTCCTCAGCTAGTTTTGTTCTTCCCATAATTTTGAAAGAGACATATGAGTTTGCTTGGAGCCAAGTCGCTATACCCACGTGACTTTTATCTCGAAATAACATACAACAACAACATACCCAGTGTAATCCCACAAAGTGGATCTGGGGAGGATAGAGTGTACACAGACCTTACCCCAACCTCAAAGGTAGAGAGGATGTTTCCGATAGACCCTCGGCTCAAGAATATCCAAGCTATTTTAGAATTCAGCTGGAGCCAAGGGTATTACTATTTGTTACTTCATTTGCTGGATATTTTGCTATTTGCTGTCATATTTTCTTGAAACCCTACTTTGAAAAATTTCTCTTTTGAGTCAAGGTCTATCGGAAACAACCTCTCTACCCCATAAAGGTGGAGTAAGG
This sequence comes from Solanum appendiculatum, assembly GCA_018342035.1. NCBI lineage: Eukaryota > Viridiplantae > Streptophyta > Magnoliopsida > Solanales > Solanaceae > Solanum > Solanum appendiculatum. The sequence goes on along the minus strand of JAGDQO010002433.1, from coordinate 134,134 downwards.
TTTACGTACATCCCACCCTCCCCAGACCCCACTTGTGGGATTGCACTGGGTTTGTTGTTGTTGTTCTGATCTGGAAAAAACCATTGCAACATTTTAATGCAATTGCGTCATAGAGAACTTTTATTTGTTGATACGTCAAAGAGAATATTCGAGCAAGCAATGCTTAGACTTGAATTATACAATGCAATTTGTTTTCTTTTTAGATAAAGTTTCTGTAATATGATTTTCTCATGTGCAACTATTTTGATTGGTTAAAACAAGGTTTCACACGAGGGATAGAAACTGTATTATAGAATTTATATCAAAAACTCAAATATCCTTAAAGGAATACTTCGATATACTTGAATTTTTCCTCTTCCCTTCTTCTATTCTTGAAGTTTGGGACTAGTGCAACAACATCCAAGTGTAATCGCACAAGTGGAGCCTGGGGAAGATGGTGTGTACGCAGTCTTACCCCTACCTTGTGAAGGTAGAGATGTTTCCGATAGACCTTCGGCTCAAGAAAAACATATTAGAAACATGTATGTAAAGCAAATATCTAAGGAGAGTTTTGTCCCTTTCTCTTCCTAAGTAAATATATTTGGGTATATACCAATTCTGAGCCTTCAACTCTATTATCCAGTCAAAGTCAGACTTATCCCAAAAAGAGAAAGATCTCCATTATTGAGCATATCCTTATTACTTCGATTGTCTAGAAGTTCAAGTGCTCAAGGCCAACAACAATATTCATTATGTTCAAGCTTAAGATGAAAGGAATTTCCTGCCTCCAGGACTTTAATCTAGTGGTCAGAACGCAACACGTGATGTGTGGATTAGGTGCACGTTACGGGTTTGAACACTACCGCAGGCAAAGGCATGTTATTTGAATGGAGAAGGCAAGGAGCATCCACCGAGTTTCAAACCGTGCACCACTAGTTCGGAGATTTGTCGATTATTGAAAAGAGGTAAGAAGAATTTCCAGGAATTTTGAAAAAACTATTCGCATCATTTTTCATCGCCAGTAAATCTGTTCCACTCCACAAATTTTTCCTCCAAACCGCTGTCCTTAAAAGAATTTAATTTGCACTATGTACTTTAGAGTGAGCAACATGTAAGACCTAAAAGCCCCAATCTATGTGCAGCTTCCGCTTCCATAAGATTTAAGATGACGAACATCTACTAACCTATAGTCAACAATGAAGTTCAACAACTTCATTGCACTTTGTAGGTGCTATCGTCTAATAAAATTTTCATTAAATTTTCAAACAAAAAATAGAAGAAGAAGTTCAACAGCAAAACAAAAATGATCAAACAAAATGAGAAGTGCTTAAACCAAATGCATATATACATATCAATATGTTTCACAAACAGAAGCCCAAACTATACTGCCTAGCTGCTAATAAAATATGCAGTGTAATTAAAAGACATCATTTAAAGTGATGAAGCGATGTAATGCGAGGGATTATCACTTCATGGGTGAAGCCATGCACTTCAGAAAAGTGCGCTTCAAACAATGAGGCGCAGTGTGATTCCAATGATAAGCAATCAGTTCTTTAAGTTCAACTTTGAGGAGTTAAATTAATATCAGCATTATTGTTCTATCGGATGCTGAAATTAGTTATTTTAATTATAAGTTGATTATTAAAGTACTAACTTCATATATTTTGGTACTTTATTATTTTCAGTAAATAGTTCACTTCACTTCTCATTTTCCACTTCATGTCACACTGACTTTGTCACTTTTTGGTACTTTTCACTTCTAAAAACAATGAGCAAAGGAACTACTAATGTGGTCACTGCAGAGAAAAAAGAAAATTTAAATCCACCATTTTCTGATTATTTCATTGCTTGAATACCACCCGACTAATAGCTTGAAACACATCATTTGGACGATAGGATGCACTGGGATGCACAAAATAGAGGAACATAACTATACTAACAGAACATACTTGGCAAATGCTTCACAGGATAGTGTTGCAATATGTTTTGCATTAGCTTCGAGGATATCTGAAGAAACTGCATTAGCACCAACAAAACACAATCATTTGACCTATAATATTAAGATAACTTTTCAGTATGAGTGAACTTACAGAAATCCATAGTACCCTGTCTTTCGGCAGCAAGAGACATCAATTTCTGTCCTCCAACTGCTATTTGAGTTGGAAGTGAATCTCCATAAATTAACTTTCTGACATTTTCTAACCTTTTGTGGAGAGAAACAGGCAACCACTGAAGTCTCTTGTTAATACCTCCTTTTGGCCTAATAACTCGCTGCACAACAATGAGCAAAAAAATTGCAAACACCAGATGAGAAATGTGACACATTAAACAACTATGCAAGCAAGAACTTACATGATGCAGAGAACTAATAGTGCAGTTAATTTTCCTTCAAAATCTAATCCAACAAAGAAAATTGTTCTCTTCTATTTTTTCACATAAAATGGTCCATTTGAAGAGGAGATACACGGATGCCCAATGCGAGGTGTGAGAGGTTGGCTATGAATGGTTTCAGCCTTTCAGAGGAAGAGGTGATTAGACAGGACATGGCGCAGCCTCAATTTACCGAGGACATGACCTTAAATAGGAGATTATAGAGGACACGGTTTAGGGTATAAGGTTATTAGGTAGTTGAGTGTTGTCTCGCTTATCCTTCCATACTAGAAGTCTTTTTTTTAATTAAAAGTATAATATGACCTTTTTTTTTGGTTTCCCACCCAGTGTTTGGTACCCCTCATACCTAGGGCTCGAACCCGAGACCTCTGGTTAAGCGAGAAGCAGCCGAAAAATTTCAGAACCACATTGCTTACATAAATAACAGACAACACATACGTTTATGAGAGAACACATATGATCATGCCAGAACACTTGGAGTTTCTTGTTTCTTCAATTTCTATTACTACTTTTTGTTCCTTCTACTTCGATTATTGTATTATTTTTTTGTAGTTACTATTCCTTTTTCAGATGCTTTGTCATGCATGGTTGAGTATTTTGCCTTGGTTTCTTCACTCTTGTTATTTTCTTGAGCCAAGGGTCCATCGAAAACAGTCTATTTACCTCCCAAGGTAGGGGTAAAGACTGCATACATACTACCCTCATCAGGCCCCACTTGTGGGACTACATTGGGTATGCTGTTGTTGTATGGTCCATTTGCAGACATACCACAGAAATAGAACCCTTATATCATGTCGTCTTCAAATTCCATACGAGGTAGACTAGACTAGGAATGTACTCCAGAAACTTGCAATCACTAACTCCATAAAAGTTGTCAAGAAAAAAAAATTAGCGCTCCGTCAATGGATAGTTTGAGGTGTTTCTTTCAATTACCATAATCAAATTACAGAAGGCAAGGGTAGAAAAGATTGGGGTTCTTCCTACTAGTTATCTTGGTTTACCTCTAGGTGCCGCTAATAAGGACCTGACAGCTGGATCCCAGTGGTAGAAAGGGTAGAAAACAGATTTGCAGGTTGGCAAAAGAGATATTTATCTAGGGAGGGGAAGGAAGTGTTAATTAAGATTACATTGTCGAACATACCCCACATATTTCATGTCTTTGTTACATGCCCCAGTTAGTGTTACGGGAAATTGGAAAAAATTTAGAGAGAATTTTTTGTGGGATAGCTCAAGCAGGGAAAGAAGTTTCACTTGGTAAATTGGGCGAGTGTCACAACACCAAAAATCTCCTATGTAACATCATCATCGTACCCTGAAGTGGTTCCTATCTGACCATTAAAATATCCTCCTAGAAATAGCTTCTCGGTATGCGGTATACTTCTCAGTTCTCACAACCTCATCCAACTCCTCCTAAAAGAGTTTTCTGACCTCCTCGTCCAAACTTGCTTGCGGTGGTGCATATGCACTAATTATGTTAAAAGTCAGCCATCCCACAACTAACTTAATGACCCTCATACTATCATTCACCCTCCTAACCTCTACCACTTGCTCCCTAAGTTCCCTATATACTAAAACGCCTACTTCATTCTAGCTCCTCGAGCTTCCTGAGCACCACAACTTAAACTTGTTTGTAACAAAGTGTATCTAACATAAATATTAGTTTATCTAACACGATAGCTAATATATATTAATGTAATCTATAGAGCCTCACATAAACGATGATGAACTACAAAATACACATTCTAGAACACAAAATCCAGCTGAATTGCAAAACAGGTGAACAATTATATAGCAAAATACTGAAAAATATAAATCCACGAAACAAGGAAGAGAGCAAAATAAGAGAAATAGATTACAAATAGTGTTTGTCGATGAGATAAGCCCAAAGCTCGAACCAAACCGAAGCACTGATTTTCTGCACCGGGGACGCCATTTCCTATTACAAATACTCTGCTAATGGTTCGCATTTTCGATCATGGAGATCTATGACTCCAATTCGAAAGGGTTTCCCGGATTTTATCCCCGGAATGTGCGTTTTTCGCCCAATAATTCCAGAAATATGTAAACACAGGTCCTATGTGAGGTCTATTTAGGAGTGTTTGTTGGAAAAAAAAATTATGAGGGTTTATTGGAAAAAAAATATTTACTAGTGTTTAATTGACAATAAAATATTCCTCGGGAAAATTTTAGAAAAATACAATTATCTAATTTACTTTGCAAAAAGTATAATTCAAAACTTATATAATAAACTTTTAACCCATAACTGAATTTGATATACAGTAAAATATATAAAAACATTCAAAACTTTTACATTTTATTTTACAAAAATATTTAAAACCTTAATATACACAAAAATAGTAATTAAATTAGAAATATAGTCTCAATCAAAGTGAAATAGATGGGTTTATTCTATTAAAGTGAAATAATTGTCCTATTTATAGAGGAAAGAATGAATTGAGTGAATTTAGAAAAGCATTGAAAATCTAACTAAATTATGTAATTTAATTTTATAAACTAAACTATGATGTAATTATCTCATAAAATACTTCAATTAAGATATTTTTTATTTTTAACACTATAGTCTAGAGTTGAAGAGTTTAGTTTTAAAATTAGTGTCACTTTTCTTAGTTTTGAAATTTCTCGTCACCCATTTTTAGTGTATTTTTCCCACTTCACTCTTCACTTCTCTATAGTTTCTTCTCCGATCAACAAATCGATTCTCCGGTTCTCTCTCTATAATCTGTCTGTTTCTTTCAGCTGTACGATCAATCGGAAAGTTCTAGAAGAGTATGTCGTCGACTTCAAAGTTAATGCCGAATCTGGACGAGCGAGGTACGAAGATGCTAAACCTCACTGTGCTACAGAGAATCGATCCTTGTATTGAGGAGATCCTCATCACCGCTGCTCATGTTACGTTGTACGAGTTCAACGTCGACCTCAATCAATGGGTTCGTAAACTTAATTTTCGTTTAAATTGAGAAAATGAGATTTATATACGATCGAGTTTAGGAAATAGAGGCTAATTTGGTATGATGATTGTAGAAATTTGGCATAGTCAGTATTCATTGTTTTAATATCCATGAAGTATTGAATTTTGTTTTATGTAGATATGTGTGAATATTTGAGTGATTTGTAGAAGTAGACGCTAAACTCTCTATGTGTATATTGATGGATTTGATTGTAAAAAGTTCCTTGGGATAGTTCTACACAGTAAATTTCAGAATTAATCTCCTTATAGTTCTCTGTTACTAAAAAAAGTCGTGTCTTATTGTGTGTTGCAGTATGTATGGAGTTTTGTTTTATGTTGATATATGTGAATGTTTGAGTGATTTCTGGAAGTTCATATTAATCTCTCTTACACTCTATGCGTATATTGATGGATTTGATTGTAAAAAGTGCCTTGGGATAGTTCTACACGGTAAATTTCATAACTGATCTCCTTACAGTTCTCTGCTGTTACTACAAAAAGTCGTGTCTTATTGTGTGTAGCAGTATGTGTGGAATTTTGTTTTATGTAGATATATGTGAATGTTTGAGTGATTTCTGGAAGTACATATTAATCTCTATATGCATATATGGATGGATTTGATTGTAAAAAGTGCCTTTGGATAGTTCTACACAGTAAATTTCATAATTGATATACTTATAGTTCTCTGCTGTTACTACAAAAAGTTGTGTCTTATTGTGTGTTGCAGTATGTATGGAATTTTGTTTTATGTAGATATATGTGAATATATGAGTGATCTCTGGAAGTACACATTAATTTCTTTATGCGTATATGGATGGATTTGATTGTAAAAAGTGCCTTGGGATAGTTCTACGCAGTAAATTTCATAATTGATATACTTATAGTTCTCTGCTGTTACTACAAAAAGTCGTGTCTTATTGTGTGTTGCAGTATGTATGGAATTTTGTTTTATGTAGATATATGTGAATATTTGAGTGATTTCTGGAAGTATACATTGATCTCTCTATGAGTATATTGATGGATTTGATTGTAAAAAGTGCCTTGGGATAGTTCTACACAGTAAATTTCATAATTGATCTCCTTATAGTTCTCTGTTTTTACTACAAAAACTCGCGTCTTATTGTGTGTTGCAGTATGTATCGAATGTTGATTCAGTTGTGCATGATTTAGAAAGTCATGGTGTATACTTTTTAAATATGTGCATCAATTTAGAAAAATTGCTGACATTAACTTAACACCGAAGTTAAGGTATGCCTCAATCCTAAGCTAGTTGGGATCAACATATAAATCTCACTTTCCATTTTGCTCTATTTGGATGCACTTGTCATGATATACCTCATTCGGATGAAAAGGTGGTAACTTAGATGTTCTGGAAAAATATATTCCAAGGGATTCCGCTGTGTACTCCTGCTTCCCACCTTTTGGCCTATTTATAATGCAATCAGTCGGTCTTCTTGAAATATTGTCTTAAAGAATAAATTGATTGAATGTTTAATTTGGATTTCAGAGCCGCAAGGAGGTTGAAGGTTCTTTCTTCGTTGTTAAGAGGTATGCTTGCAGTATTCCATGTACCTGGTTTTGTTTTCTATTTAAAAATGAAGTGTTTATATCTGGCTTTGTTTCATATGTCAGTGTATTGGATTTAACAGGTATTTTCTGATATGGTGCTTGTCTGAACATCATATACATGGCAAAGTTCCCAGGCCGAACTGGTCTAGCCCCAATTTAGGAGTTCAAGGGCCCAGGATTGATACCAATGGAGGGTGAACCAGCCCGAACCTGACCTTAAACCCTTGGGAGGGGTATAGTCTCAGACCCCCTTTCCTGATACTAGTCTCGGACCCTTTTTTTCCACTAAGAAATTTAATTGAAGAATCTAGAGACGATTTATATAAAAGAAAATTGTGTTCCTTTAGAATAACTTACTTACACACAAGTAGATGATCATAAATAAAAAATAATTCAAGAAAGAGATGGGACAATAGTAAGAAATTAATGCAAGTTACCAGTTTCAAAAAAAATAAAAATAGCAAGAAATTAATGAAATATGAACAATATTTAATGCATTGGAACTTGAATTAATATCCTTAACTTGCCTAGATACCAAACAAGCACATCTATTCTAAAAGGGTTCGGTGGGTTCGTTTTGCTTCTGAAGTTTACATAGTTCTCATCCATATAAATAAGCAGTAACTCTTCTAATTTGTAACCGTGAATGTAGGAATGTTTCGGTATGGTGTCAATGAATTCAATTAGGGAATTTGGGGTAAATGTGTAGGCATCTAACTAGCTGTTGCCACCCCCCCCACCCCCCCCTTTTGAACACCGTTCAGTCCATGGGCCTTGTACTGTGTGGCTGGTCAAGCTAGTCCCACGGGCCAGATTCCCCTTCATGGAGTTTAGGTTGGTGGGTTACGCCATATCAGTCCACCCCATTAGTGGGCCGGACTGGTTCAGTTCATGGATTGGACAAGCCTACTTAAACATTTAAAAATTTTGTAAGGAGATGCCTAGTGTTTTGTCAAAAGAAGTTTCTGATTCAGCTTTTGTCAGAAACTATTATCACGCTGTGCAAATACCATATAATTATGTGATGGCTTCTTTGGTTTTTAGGTTGTTTTTCATGTAATATTTTGGGAATCTGATGGTTTTTGATGGATAGTGTGCCTATAAGGAGGTTGAATTACCAGATATCGTTGTTGTTGCTTATGTTATTTTAGGAGTGCTCAGCCAAGGTTCCAGTTCATTGTTATGAACCGCAGGAGTGCAGGTATTATCCCATTTCTTCTTTTAATAATATATTGCGGGCCTCTCCTTTTCAATTCATAGGGGAGAACATTAAGAATTCTTTATTTTTACTTTGTCCCTTTTATGATGTTTGAAAGTAATGCCTCATATGAATGAATTCCTTTTTGACAACCGAGTTCATATGAAGCAGAAAATTTGGTGGAAGATCTCTTGGGAGACTTTGAGTTCGAGGTTCAGGTTCCATTCTTGTTGTATCGCAATGCAGCCCAAGAAGTCAATGGTATTTGGTTTTACAATGAACATGAGATTGAGGAGGTTGCAGATCTCTTTGGCAGGTTGGCATCTTCTTCAGTCTTCATACTCAAGCTATATTTATGAGTGGAGCTTTATCTCTTTGTTATTAGAAAATGAATAATTGTAGATGAAGGTTGAGATTATTGCAATGGAGATCTATGATGTTGGTGAACACATTCTTGTAGATTAATTAATTATTCTCTCTAAACAATATCAAACAACTGTTATGGTGGTGGATTTTATAGATATTTTTGATAAGATAAGTAATTTTATTGATGTTAGGGAAATTCCCGTATACAAAAAGTGTACCAAAAAGTAGAGAAACCTAGACCAAAATATGTTTCTCTACAAAAGTTATCCAGTCATCTATACACACAAGATCTTGTGGGTGTACCTAAAGGAAACTAGAGACATGAGGCTACAAAATCTTTCTTGGTCCCTTCAAACGCTCTCCTATTCCTCCCCTTTCATATTATCCACATAAGAGCTAGTAGTGCTACATCCCATGCACTGCATCTTCTCTTCTTTCTTCTAAAACCGCATGTATATCCTTTACCGTGCTTGGCATCACCCATTGTATTACGAACCAATTCATAACCTCCCACCACAAGCATGTAGCAACTTGACAATGTTCTAAGAGGTGATCTTGCGTCTTCTCCCTGAACATCTACACATAGAAACAGTTGACATATGTGGTCCTTATAGACATTTATGATAGAGAGCAAAACAAATAAGTGAACAACCTACTTAGAGAAAATGTTAAGGGCTGGTTATTATTCTTGTATTTTGAATTACTTGTGGTTGACTATTATTATTGTAACTAGCCTGAATTGATTTTAAAATGAATGGTAGTATGAGTTGCCTTTGACAAGGATAACCATGATAGGGTTCTTCTATCAAATGGCATTAGGTTGAAGGCTGCTATAAATGAAATATTTCAAATTTCGGAGCTTTTTTAGTCAAATTATGACATACCTTAGGCTTTAAATATGTGATCTCAATGACATCAATCATTTATTTTTAGTGCAATGGTTATGTTGCCAGTTTCTTTGGATTATTTTTTCCTTGAGTCGAGGGTCTATCGAAAACAGTCTCTCTCTGAGGTAGGGGTAAGGTCTGTGTACACTCTACCTCCCCAGACCCCACTTTGTGGGACTATTTTGGGTATGTTGTTGTTGTTGTTGGTTATGTTGCCAGTTTCTGTTAAGTATTCAGTTCTGAGTTTTTGTTGATGGAGGTGTCCTATTTGTTTGGAATTCATTTCGTCTTTGTGTTAACATGATATAAATGGCATTAATCTCATAGGAATAGTTAGTCGTTGTGTTATATTGGTAACTAACTTGATAAGAAAAGTCTGCTATATCGGTTGATGGAAATGACATCAAAGACGATTTATTGTTAGTTTGTTTTAGTGGTGCAGGGAATGTGAAGTAATTGGGTCATTTTTCTTACGTAATCATGGCGCATAATCTGCAACTTGTATAATTTTACTTTGATGTGGTGGATTCCAGAATTTTAGGTGAATACTCAAAGGTTCCCCTGAAGCCACAGTTAAGAAAAAGGTGCGGCGTTGTTGATTCTTCCCCTCGTTCCTTTTTTTTTGTTTGGAAATTTAGATGTTTGTCAAGCAATTTCCTTACAAGCACAAGTTATTTGCCACAACTCATGAATATTCTTGTTTCTGGTGAAGCTATAGCATTTCCATATTTTAGTACATGGTAAGCAACTGTTTCATTGCTGCAGCATGATAGAAGATAAGTATTAAGAATCAGTTTGAAGTGAGGCATAAGAAAAAAATTAGTCAATTGTTGGTTCCTACGTAATCATCCATGTATTATTTTATGTGGAATATTAATACGCATATTAGTACCTTCAACCTTCATAGCGTGTGTTATGTTCTTAGTTGAATTTGTATGAATTCCAAGTTATTTTAGGTCTTCAAAGATATTTTCCTTTGATACGTGAATGTATACTGTCTCTTTTTAGCACTCTTAACTATCCCAACATTGTGACAATTGGATTAGTTAATTTGGAAGTCTCCGCGAGACCACTTGCACCCTCTACGGGATGGGATCATTTCTAATCATGTCTAATTTTGTATGATGATATATCTATCCTAACATCTGTATTTTGACGGCACTTGTTACCCAACATTCACTTCTATATAAATAAACCTTGTTGCCCTTAGAATTGGTCTGTAGAACTTTTTTGTCACTTTGATAGGTTTCATATCGTATTTCTTCCACTCTTGTAGCATTCCTCCGCTACAACCATCCCATTTTACTTCAATTTGTTACTTATTCATCAATCATATCGTTCTTCTAAAATATATACATTTAATTATTTTTAATTCGGTGATAAAACCAATATCAAATGGATCTAATCATGCCACTTTGGCCGCCGGATGACATTCCAATAAAATACTAGTGCCCCCCCAAAAAAAAAAAAAAAAAAAAACTTTTACATCCTTGAGAGAAAGACTGCAAAGAAATTATATAATTCCCCTTTTCTAAGTTATTATGGCAGACGGGTACATCCCATGGTGTCAGATAATTTTTCATTATAAATGGATATAAGGAGTACACATCACAATAGTCTAAATTTTCACCAAAAGGGCTTATAGACATTGGACCCTATTTGGTTTTAGTAGTTACTTACCAGATTTTTCTTTTACTTTCAGTAGTTAAGATAGTCAGACATAAGCTAGTTAACGTACTGGTTTGAGTTTTCCTATTGGCTGTAGGAAACTATCATGGTAAGTGAGACAACTTTAACCAAAATGAAATGAGTCAATAGTATGGATGTTGTTGGCAACACTTTCTGCTCATTTCTTCGCTTGTGGAGAGAACATATAACAGAACCCGAACTTTTTACTTTCCTAGAGTTGGTCTTTCATTTATGGTTTTTCATAGATCTTCAGGATCCAACTTAAACAAAGGCACTTACAGAAGAAAAGAGGAAATAGAGAAATAAATAATGACTTTGTTATCTTGTATCCATTGTCATTTTTCCCTTGTCAGCATATTTGTCCATAAGGGATGATTAAATCAATGTTTGTTGCTCTTATGAAAAAAAAGGTCAATGTCTATTGCTCTTCAGCTATTAATTTCTGTGTTTCTTGATTTTCTCTCCCTTCTTTGGTGTGGTTTTGTTTCTACTCTAATTTTTAACTTATCCTGATGTTTTTAAGTGCAGTGAGTTTACAGAACATGAGGTGGTCCCAACGAGTACAGCAATAGAAGGGCCATCTGGACCAGCATTTACCACCTCTACGGACGGGTTTGGTGCTGATGATTCTTCCTTTATGAACTTTTTCAATGTATGTACTATGTACTCAACCTTCCTATGATATTGATGTATAATTTCCCGTCTTAACATCTAAAACTGTCAAGTTTAGAACTTTAGCATCTGTTCATGAACTTTAAACCGAAAGCAGCTTCTGTTTATTGCCAAATGGTGTTAAGCCTCTGTCTACCTTATTTGCTTTATTTGTACATTTCTACCTGTTGGCTTCTCCAATCACTCAATTTGTGCAGTGAAATGTGTCAAAATGCTGGCCCTTGTACGTTTTCTTAAAACTGTTGCCGCCTGAGATTTTCTTGGTCTAAAATTTTGTTATATACTTGTAACAACTTGTAATGAATGTATATTATTTGATCATTTACAGAGACCATCCATTACCAGGATATATGTCTGAATAAGCCTCACATTTTCTTGCATGCCTTCGTTGGGTGATTTAATGCATATGCACCCCTTCCCCAAAAACAAAAAATCATGAGGAATACTGTTCTATCTCGGGAATTTGAGGGAAACATTTATGTCCAAAAGAGATGACTATGGGTTGACTAATGATGATCATGATACCAAGTGGATGGAAATGAAAATGAGAAATCATAGTATAGAAAATTAGAATCTTTTCTGTGAGGAATATAAAATTCCCGAGGATCCAAGAATTTATTCTCTGTTGCTAACTGAAACTGTTTGAGATGGCTTCACTTGGGGACTAGCATCTTTAGTTATATGTCTTTGAAAAAAACGAGCTATTCTGAGATAGTCTAGTTAGGGGAATAAAAATGCATCTTTTTCTTCGGGATATGAGTGAGGCTGCATTAGTAGATGAATGCATCATGGAAGATCAATGAGAATGTCTTCTAGTGTAGTAAGCATTGACTTTAAGTACTGGGCAGTCTTCCCCTACTGCCCCTCCTCCTTGAGGTGTAGAAAAGTCCTGAGATTGAATTTTGTTGTTGCAGACTGCTGCAACTATTGGGCATACCTCTTCAACTGTTGTGAACTCCGGACTGCCATATCATTATCCAGTTCAAACTGTTGATCCATCAACCCGAGTTCCAAGTCCCCTACCATCTCCTGCTCCAATTTTGCAAGTCTCATTACCTGTTCAGTCAGCTCCATCACTTCCTCCACAGTCGCGCCGTGATTCTGCTAACCTGATCAATAGTGCTAATTACCCTGCAAATCTTGTGAAGCCTTCTTTATTTACACCTCCTGCATCACCTGTATTGGTGACAACTTCTGTCTCCTCAGCTACATCAACTCCCACCCTTTATCCTCATGTGAATCCACAACACCCACATGGTACACCTCTAGTTCAACCCTTTCGACCACCTATTTCGTCTCCATTTCTCACTTCTACTCAGATTCCTCCACAAAGTGGAACACTAAGCAGAGAGAAAGTTCAAGACGTGCTTCTAATGCTTGTTCAGGTATATCCAGCCATCCAGGATTTAATTTATGTACTCTGCCTGCTATTCGGATGACTACAACTGTGTTAATTAATTATATATTGTCATTGCTGGGTGCTTCTTTAGTGTACTTGAACAGTAATTGAAAACCGTTCTGCATAAATCTTGATCATTTTATCCATAAAATTTGTGGACATGACATATTATCAAAACTGCTTTGCAAACACATTCAGATTTGGAGGGTTCAACATTTGTAACTTCAATCTGACTTGTGTGCACAATCAAAGGATCCTTGTAAATAACTCAGTTTAAAATGCATATGCTAGCTCTGAGTTCTTTCTTTTTTGGGGGGTGGGGGTGATGGGGTGAAGAATGCTAGATCTAAGTTCTTATTTACTTTATCAAGATCTCTAGGGTTTTATTTAGTTAAATAGTTACTATAATTATTGGTTAAATAATTAAAAGATATCTGTTATATTGTAGACGTTACATCCTAGGTGGCTTGTTTAAATTTTTAACTTTTACTGATGAAGCATCAGTTAGTATACTTAGTTTCTTAAGATGCCCAGTCAAATTAATTCTTGGTTTGACTCCATATTTTTTTCTAATGTGCAATTTCCTTTTCAATGTGTAGAGAGCTATGGTCCCCATCTGCTGTCTAAACAAGTGAAAATTTTCTTTTTGTAAAGAGTCTCCCTAAGTTCTGGATCTATTTTACACGTAATCTCTAGCTTGACCTGTAACTTGGCACATTGCACCAGCGTATTCCTGAAACTATACTGAAAAATGTTTGACCTAACCATTGGTGAATGGTTGAGATGAAGAATGCCTAGGCATCTACATAATTCTAAGATTTACTAGTTTAACAACAATGTTTCCACTGCAAGCACTTCATTCTTTCTTGAACAACCGTATGTGCTCGTGTTCAAATCATGGAGATGCTATATATCAGTATACAGAGATATGACATTGATGTTAAGCAAATTGATGATCATGATAAATTTTAGTAATTGTATCATTGATGTTTCATCAATAACATGCAGCTCACATGCATGATATTTTCTGAATTTTCTATTATTGAAGAAAAACTTATTGTTTTCTTGGTTTTTATTGTAGGACAATCAGTTTATTGACTTGGTCTACCAAAAGTTGCTTAAAGCACATTCATGATTCCTTGAGAAGTGTGGTGATGTTGTAGATCTGACACCATGTATAAGTAGTTTGTATATATTTTTTCTTGTGCTGGAGATTTGGACTTGTCGTCTTTTCACCTCATGAGGAGATTGACTTGATGTAATATGAAACTTGGACAATCCTCAACCAATCCTGATGAGTCTATGAACAATTTAATATCGACAGTGGCAAACCTTTAAACATTTCTGTAAATTCTAGGCAGAGTTTTAATAGAATTTGGTTAATATCATAGCTTTGGTCTGTGGAATAATAGATGTTCACCAAGTTTGGTTTTCATTCAATGGTTAAAAGGGATTGAAACTAGCAGAATGATTATGTTCTTCATTTGGTGCATGCATGAACTGTCTTACGACTTTCACAACATTAGCTGTATGTGGCTTTATAGATATATTAATCTCCAACTAGCCTTTTTCTGTTAAAGTGTTTATATTGGTTAGCACCCAAATATTCCAGTTTCAGACAAGATTACACAAAAAGTTAGTAACAGAACTACTAGTAGATACATTTGCCGGCTGATACAAGTCTCTGCTTGATGTCTCCCCGTTGATCAGCTGCTAGAAGCCTTTCTAGGAAAGGGGGCTCCTCCAAAAAGGTAATTGCATTCAAAATGTCGCTATTCAAAGCATACTTTGCTAGCAAATACCCCACACCATTAGTTTCCTTGTACGAGTGTTCCATGACAGCATCAGTCAGTTGGTAGAGGAGCCACCTGCAATCATGTAATATGTGAGTAAATCGTAGAGTAAGAGTGCAACAGATTAATAATTTGTTGAGCGTCTATCTCAATTATCAGTGGTTTAATATGTCGCAATAGTGCAAGCTTAAGGCTGTTAAAAAGTGCAAGTAGTTCAGATGTAATACTATTGGTAGTAACCACAGACGAATTCATATTACCTAAGCTGAAATTAATCGTAATTGGAAGTTTCGCGAACTTTTTTCTGGGAAATTTACAATACTCAAAATTTTGAGGATATCAAGGTCAGAGAGTTGAGAAAATGTAGCTCTGAAAAGTGAAATCACAAGAAAATAATATAACAACAGCCTAAACTGAGAGCAGGAGGATAAACTTCATTGAGCATCAGGGTGTGGATTACAAATAAATTTACCTTCACATTAGTTTCTTTGAAGTATCTGAGTTCTTATTGTCAAACCAACAACATACAACTTTCATGGAATCTTCAGGGCAGCTACCTAAGAAACTTTGAACATTTAGCATTGATTTGACACAGCCAACTTGAAGTGGACATTTCCGAAGTCAACATACATTCTCCCATGATAATACAACAACATATCTAGTGAAATCCCACTAAGTGGGGTCTGGGGCATACTCCCATGATAATGATGAATGTGATTCAATCACAGACAGACAACAAAACTAGATCTTCAAGAAAATCACATGGTCTTTCCATCTACTCCAACTATTGAGTGGTCATGCAGTGGAATATTTACCACTTTGCATCAAGGGAAGTTGTTTCCTTTCCAAGCACCGAAATTAATAGATTGAAGTGAAATGTAACCGAGAAGTAGATCCTTCAGATGATGCTTACACAACCCAAGTCGCCTTCTATGTAAACTGGGATGGATACAATTAGAAAATCCCGTCTTCCAACCAGGGAATCTTTGTCTTTCCATCACGTGAAGAGTGAATACATGAGGAGCTGCAGCTGAACATCCTATAACGAAGCAATTGCAAGGGCGCGACTGACTCACCATTCTTGCTAAAGAGAATAAACATATTCCACTGTATGTTATTCCATACATTAAGGCGTCATTATCAACAGCTTCGGAATTTGTTGCTTCACTGGTTATCTCAAGCTCCATATCTTCAGTTGCAGGAATTCTGCGCAATTCAAAATCAAATTTCTTCTCTATCTCACTCTCATGTATCCTATATTTAATTGCCAGAGTTCTGATGCAAGACAACCTTACTTGATTGCAAATAATGAGCTTGACCTCATTAAAGTTGTCACACTCAACGTACCATCTCTGCCACCGGCAGATTAAACCTGCATACCAGTCAACAATTTCATTGTCATCCCAAAAAACTAGCAAATGACATGGCTGGGGATATCCTTTGGAGTTCGTCAATCCATATCGAAAAAGTCGCTTCTTTATGATGCTGATTGGAGCTATGATCTGTGTAGCTAATGATGAACAGTTGGAGTGTGGCAACAGGGCAAGAGTCGAAGCTGTCTCAGAAGATATATATTCCTGAACACGCTTCTGGAACTCATAGTACGAATCTCTTAGATCTCGAGGGAGAGCTGGTTCAACAATATGCTTAGATAAGATAATATCCTCGTTCGTTTCGCAATCAACATTTTTATTTTGCATCCAAACTTTTAGCAAGATTTTGTACCAATGATCCGTTTCCATCCCATCTTTTCTAAAACACGAAATTTGGCTCAAAAGGGAGCTACCACCAGAGAGATGCTTAATCTCTGATTCTTTTACTTTCTTCAGCCCATGAGCCAACCATTTCTTTCCAATTCTTGCTGTCCCAGTGTCCCACGAGTGCTCTTTCTGTGAAGCAAATAATTCTACTTTTTCCTTCAATTTGTGAACGGCCTTTACAGCCGGACTCTCTTTCAGGATTCTTTTAACCACACTACCCAGGAAGCGAATGCCAGTAGGCCCATCACATGGAAAAACATCGATTTCATTTTCAAATTCTAAATGAAGAGAATTCTTAAAGTAATTTTCAGTTTCAGACTTAATAGCAACAGCCACATCTTTGGGACCAGAGATGGCAATAAGAATCTCATCCAAGAAGCGGCAACAATGCACCCTAATTTCAGAGTAGCCCAAATCATGGCATTCTTGAGAACCATTACCAGATATCTGTCTCCTGAACCAACTGCGTAGCACAGAGTTGGGCGAACTTTCTTCAGCGCTTGATCCTTTATCAATAGTTTCATATCTCATTGACAACCTGTACATTTCATGATCAAAGAGATCAAGATATATGTTCATTAAAATTGGAGACAATGCTCCTTCTTGTGGGAGACCATGTCCTTTTGGAAAGCCCCCAAATTCTAAATTCAATACTCCACAGTCAAACATACTACATATTATCGTATATAGGAAAGGATCATCTATCTTGTCTTCCATAATTGAAAAGAGCTTAGCTAGGATTTGATTGTCCAGCTTCCTGCAAACTGGCAAGGTGAACCACCACTTCGGATTAATTATCTCTTTGCGAATGTACTTAAGAGCAGATAAATGGCTCCTGCCGCTGCGACAACCATGCGATATCTTAGAAAAGTGAGGTCGGTAGACAACTTCTAAAACTATTCTGATTGCTTCCTCGACAACTTTGAGTTTAACATTTGGAAAGACAAGGACTTCTTTCTTTGCACCCTTAGTTGAGATCGAATATGTGTTAGCACTAACATCAAAATACCCACAAGAAAGCTCTTCAGCCATGGCTTCAAAAGGTAAATCCTCACCATTAGATGCTAGATCAACATTAGAACTCAATCGAATACAATCATAAGCATCACAGAGTGTTTTTGGATTGGCAACCACTTTCTTTATGAGGTTTTGAAACTTTCCATTTACATACTGTTCCTTAACTCTCTTTTTTATGCGTAGTTCGAGTAATCTTTTATGTTCCACCCGATTCGTAGGTTTAGACTCATCAAGATTATAAGACTCTTCCACCAAGTTCGCTAAGTTTTGTGCCAGCGACGCTCCATGTTTCATACCTCCCGAATTCTCAACCGACTTCTCAACCATAGGCACCAATCTCTTAGATACTAGGAATTTTTTCTCCTCCAAGTTCAAAGATTCCTGAACCAAATCGGCTAAGTCCTGAGCTAGTTTTAGTTTGCCAATCTTCTCATCACGAGTATGACAGCCAACTTGACTAGCAGTAGAATGAAGTGAATAACCAAGAAATCCTACAACAGGCCTTCCTGTCACATTTAACCAAGATTAGAAACAGATGAATTCTTCCTAATGACCTTAATTCTATAATACAAATGAAGAGGAGTACTTCAGACATATAGGTGAGTTTGTATTGCTAGAAAATATTTTTCAAAATGAATTATTTTCTGGTATTTGGTATTTCAGAAAAAAGGGAGAAAATGTTTTCCTTCACAAATAAGTAGAAGTCATTTCCTTTCCAAATATCCCAACTTTTACTCCATATCAACCAACAAAGTAAATGCTCCATATCAACCAACAAAGAAGATGCTGTTTTCAATCTTTAGTACCAAAAAATGTCGCCAAAATACTTTTCCATACATATCCTCCAATCTTCGACCTTGTATGAATACCACATGATGGCAGAGCCAGGATTTTCATTAAACGAGTTCAAAATCAAGTAACACATGAACTAGCCAAGCAAGTTCGACATCTACTATATATACCTTAAAAAAATAATTTTAACAATGTATAAATAGTACAATTTTCCGCAGAAGGAAATTCCGCCCAACAACATGTCCAGTGAAATCTCATGAATACCATATATCACCTACTTCATTAATTATACGTAACCAAACACTAGAAAATAAAACAATTTTACACACTAAACATCAATTGCACCCATATGATAAGTAACACTTAAAACCTTGGAGTAAAAGAAGATTATATGAATTAACTTCTATATATTAAAAAAAGGAATTGCGAAAAGAGCATTACCAATATCAGAGGAAGAATTGCGACCGAGAAATTGTAGACTTCGGAGAAGTGAAGTACATTTATGGACCATATTATGATCATCACCAGGCTATCCTATTCAATTCCAGATTTCATAGCTTCGATTTTCGAAGATGTAAAACCCTTTGCATAAGATGGATGATGAAGTGCGCAGGGAGAGTGAGAAACAAAATTTAAGAGAAGAGAACAAGGGCTCTTTGTAGTTACTGCTTCCGTTTCAAAATAATTGAATTGTTGAAATATTTTTTATTTTTTAAATTAATTGAATTGTTCGGTTTTCAAAACTACTTTAAAAGTATTTTTCCATTTTTATCCTTCATTCTATGTGATGAGTTCAGGAAACTTTAATTACTTTGAATTATTCTAAAGACTAATTTGATAATAATTAATAAGGGTAAAAATGGAAAGCAATATCTAATTTGTGTCCTAATCTTCTTTTTTAAAGGGTGTGAAACACCCAATAATTCAATTATTTTGAAATGGAGGGAGTACTTTATTTGAGAGAAGTATTAATACTCTCTTAATTATTGACAAGTTTAAAAACATTTTCTACTTGTAAGATTGAGATTAGTAAGTAAAAGAGTGTTTTAAGACGATCAATAAATGAAAAATGAAATTAATAATAGAATTTTAGGGTGTTTTTATATTTTATTCTTACTTTTTTTTTCTTTCAAAAAAATCTAATTTGATTATATGTTGTGTCAATTTTGTTTATCAAATACCCTCCGACCAAACTAGTCAATATAAAATGCACCTACCCTATTACTTCATCCGGTTCGTATTAAGTGAATTATTAGCAATTCTTTTTATAATTCAAATATTTCTAATATTTTTTTGCCTATTTCTAGTCTTTTTGTTCCATTGTATCCAGCTCTCACACTTTCTCATTGGTGTATCTGTACATCTCCTCTTTACATTCCTAGATCTTATTATTTGAAAGCATGTGAGATAATTTTTGGAAGTTACGTGACAATTTTTAAATTAAAAAAATAACATTATTATTTTTTTCAATTAAGTATACATAAATATGTAACGAAAAGAGTAAATACGCACCATTTGTGTTAGACGTAGCGGTATATATGCATTCTTTTTAATAAAGAGTATATCTACTCTATATTGCAAAATTGAGGAGTATATTTTCCCCTTTTCCCTTTAATTTATAAAAGATTTGAACTTTACAGTAATAAAACACTTTTACGATTTTAAATATTGATGTTGAAGTAATAAGTTGAATTTAAAAAATATATAAGTTGATTAATATTTTGAAGATATTTTCATCAGTTAATATTGTTATTTTTAAAGGTAATATAACTTGTTTTATTTATTACACTAAAATTAAATATACAAATTATTGGTTAAAAATATTTTCGTCTAACTAGTAATAAATAACAATAATAAGTCATATGGATAAAACTATATAGTAATTGCTATATCAAATCATATGAAATTAGTGATATATAATTCAAAATGTAATCAAATATTAGATATATCAATACCAAATTCTCTATCATGTTTCTTCATCAAATCCATCCTACCAAACTAGTCTTATGACTAATTTACTATTTTAATTTGATAAAAGATTAATGGTTAAAATTACATTTAAATTTTTCTTTTTAATTTCATATTTTAACTCTTCCATCATTCTTATTATCTATTTAAACTATTACTTTCTTCATGTAACACATCTCAATACTAAGTTGATAAATATTTACTCTCAATTGATAGTAAGTGCATATAGCCATTCTACCAAAAAAAAAAGAACTCAACATTCAAGTATTTTTAATATAAAGTGAATTATAATTAAGATATGAAACTCGCCAAAAAAAAAAGAAAACAATCTAAATAGAAAAATATAATAAGATAGTTAAAATATGAAACTCGTTTTTGTGTTAGTGCAATTTAATTCTATAATAAATAGGGCTTATACAATAAGAATTCAAATTAATCGAACTTTCATACGAATATCAATTACAAAATAAAAACTGCGCAATGCAAATCCAAATTAATCACAATATAATATTGTATAATGAAGTTATGAAGGCATAGGAATTATGTGATGAATTGTCTCCCCACGTCTACGGATAAACCCTTTGTGTCACGTCTATTTACTAAAAAAGAAAAAAAAAACTGCAGCTTGCATTTCCATTTATCTGACAAAAGTTAATCCTTTTATTTCTCCCTTCTCGAACACTCAAAAGCATCTGTGAAGCTGATGTCGTTGAAGCTCCACCATCAGAATCTTCCTTCTTCTAGGTGATTTTCATCCTGTATAATCTGTCTCAGTTTTCTAGCTTTTCATTAATTATCATCATGTTGAATCGTTAATTGATTCGAAAAGCTGCAACTGTAAATCATTTAAGTAGGATTTTGATGCTAAACCTAAATTAACCCAATAACATGCTCTGTACAGCTAGAAATTCTGCTTGATGTAATGAACTAAATTCATCAAATTTGCTGTTAATTGGATGATGAGGAAAACTGACCATTTTTGTCTGGTAAAATGTTTTGAGTCACGTCACACCCAAGGGTGTGGGTATGGTCTAGTGGTCAATGAAGTGGTTGATAGTCATGAGATCTTAGGTTCAAATCCCAGCGTAGACAAAAAAGCACTAGCTGTCACTGATTCTTCCCATCTGTCACCGAGTTTATGAGGCAATGCATATTTATTAAGAAAAACATTCAAGGACATAATTTAAACCATACTTTCCACTATTGTCCTATGTGAAATCATAAATATAACTTTGCAAATAGTGCAATTTATCTCCTAGAAAATATCAAATTTCATTAAAGGAAAGGGCAAATATGGAAAAAATTTCAAACATCCATCTTGAACTTTGAACAATTCAATTATTTTGAACAATGAAAAAAACTCCAAAAATCCAGTTAATATGAAATAGAGGGAGTACTTGTTGCTGGAAGGTGGCAGGTATCTTGTGTAATTAGTCGAGGTGCGCAAAAGCTGGTCCAGACACCACGTTCATTAAAAAAATTAATCATTTTGAGTTACCTGACATGAGAGGGGCTAGTTTTAAAGAGTTTTTGTGTGTTTGAGAGTGACTATTATGAAAGGGTTCTGTTGTAAAGCAGGAGTTTGTTAGTTACTAAACTTATTTCTGGATTCTGCTTCCTATACGTTTCTTATATCCGTTTAGTATGAGATTGAAAACACACACTCTCTCATTTAGTTGTAGGAAAACTTGAATCTGTTTATCTACTCCAGTTTTGAGTTATAACGAGCTTAGGAATAAACAGAATTGTTTGTTACAGTCTTGCTAGTAAGTGCCACACTTAGGCTTTGGTTCAAGTTCAATAGCAAAGGTAGTACAACAACAACATACCTAGTGTGGTCCCACAAGTGGGATCTAGGGAGGTGGGGTGTACGCAGACCTTATCCCTACCCATATTTTGTGGGGTAGAGAGGCTGATCCCGAAGGATGCTCGGCTCAAGAAAATGAATCCTGACTGGTTGTACAAATGGGGGATATGTGTTCAGCGCATATCACGGGTTTGAATCCTGACTGGTGAACCAAGTTTGTTGTTTAAGTGGAGCAGGGTAGAGGATGGATGTATTTTTGCCATTATCTTCTGAGTTTTGAAGTTGGCAAAGCGGATTTCTCAGTTATCAAGAAAAAGAAAGAAAAGAAAAGGAAGTCAACTAGTAAGCACCACTCGAACTTGGATCGTTCTTCACTTCACTTCCAAACCTTCCCATCTGTTATTCCTAATTTGGATCGTGGCTGGTGTTTACTAGCTACTTGTGGCACTTCCTTGCATTAGTGTTTCCGGAAATGATGATCTTGAAATTATGACATCTTGAATGACGGGTTAAATTTTGAAGGTTAACTATACAAATCATTATCAATCTGGAACGACGTTCTTGAAAAACTGGAGAAAAAGTTGACCAATTGGAAATGACAATACCTCTCTCTTGGTGGTAGAATCACTATGATCAACAATATTCTTAGTGCATTGCCTACCTACACTATGTCGCTTTAACCCGCACCGTCTTCAGCCTTGAAGTGTATGGACAAATTAAGAAGAGATTTTCTCTGGAATGGTAACAAAGATGAGCTTTGGTGGCAGGGTAGTGACAGAGGAACCTTCAGGGTTGGCAAAGCATACAGATGGTTGAATAATCACAATCAACGGAATGTCAATTGGCCCTGGAAAACTATATGGAAAGTGAATATACCCTACAAGGTATCATGTTTTATTTGGCTCCTATCTAAGGAAGCTGTCCTTACACAAGACAATCTGATGAAAAAGGGGATAATTTTATGTCTGAGATGTGTTTTTTGCGGAGAACAAGCAGAAACTGTTCGACATCTGTTCCTTCACTGCAAGACCACAGGTCAGCTTTGGAGGCTATTTATAAACCTTAAAGGTTTCTCCTGGACTATGCCAGGAAAGGTTATAGAGGCCCTTCAAAGTTGGGAAGAAGCTGGGGTTCATGCAAGAAGCAGAAGTAGGTGGAGAATCATACCAGCCAGCATATGGTGGGCAATCTGGAAGGAGAGAAATGCTAGGTGTTTTGAGAACATAGAAAAAAGTATAGAATAGATCAAATTGAATTGTATCTTGATTCTATGTTTTTGGTGTAATCGGATTCAGTCTAATGATCCTGTATCTATTATTGATGTGGTAGATTCATTGTAGACATGGGATCAGAGGATCTGGATTTACTTGTAAATATGGCCCTAGTACAGCCCGTGTACTGATCTGTTTCTATCAATAGACACAAAGTTACCAGTTTCAAAAACAACAGGTGTCACAATGAAAGTTTATTATTGAAATGGCACTAGAGATTCAATAAGGAAGATCAAGCACTCTGGAGGATAACCTTGGTTGGAAAGTTCTTTATGGAGAATCAATTGTGAACCAAAGTAGCCACAACACCTCATGACACGGAGTCTGGAAGCATATTAGAGGGTGCTGGAACAACTTTGAGGCTAATATGGACTTCATTGTTGGTAATGGAAGGAAAATAAAGTTTTGGGAAGATGCATGCCTGGGCCACTCACCTCTGAGCAATTCTCGGGATACTTATAGAATACCAACTCAGCACAATGTAGTAATTGCAGAATTTTTTTCAACACAAGGGTGGAATCTCTCTCGGAGAAGGAATGTAATGATTGGGAAGTAGAATGAGTATGTCTTTTGCTTCAGCTGCTAAGCAACATAGCTTTAGACTGCAACAAAGCTGATTCTATTAGATGGAAGGGGCATCCCAAAGGCCTCTTCACAGTCAGAGGTTGCTACAAGAAGCTGGAATCAAGAAACAGCATGTTTTTTTGGCCTCGGGAAAAAATTTGCTCTGCAAGGCACCTTTGAAGGTCTCCTGCTTCTCTTGGATTGTGGCTAGAGAGGCTTGTCTCACTCATTCCGACCTTCAAAAGACGAAGATTCAGCTTTGTAGTAGGTGTCCCATGTGTGAAGAGCACTTTGAAGATATTGGCCACCTCTTCTTGCATTGTAAAGTTGCTACTCAGCTGTGGAGCATGTTTTTATCATTCTTACGCATGTCCTTGTCCATGCCAAAATCCCCTAGGGAGCTATTGCAATGTTGGAACAAAGAAGGGATGTGCAAGTAATCACATAAGACTTGGAATACCATCCCTCAAGCCATTTGGTGGACTGTTTGGCTTGAAAGAAATGACAGAATCTTTGAAGGCCATTGGAGAGACTTACATAGCCTAAACAAAGATGTCTTATTTTGCTAGCGTTTTGGTGCTACCTGGTTATTGTACAGGATGTTGATGCAATTTTAGATACAATTGGTGATCTACAAAATTTGTAGTTATGTTCTCTCGCACTGGCTTAGTGCAAGCTTTTATAAAATCTTTGATTACTTATCATTTTTTTGTTTGAAGTTTCAGCCGTTTGTAGTGTCTTGACAGTGACAAAGAGATCTGATGATTAATACATTGATCAGAAAGTTGAAGATTCATACACTGATGTTAGCAGCCTTTTAGTATATTGTAAAGATGGATCTTGGGCTTAACTCAACCCCAAAAGCTAGCTTATGAGGGGAGGATTGTCCAAGTCCATATAAGGAGACCAAATTTTCATCCCTTTTTCGATGTGGGAATTCTTAACACTCTCCCGCACGCCCAGACCTTGTTGACTGGAGCGTGGAGACTATATTATGGGAGCCCAACATCGGTGAGCAAAGAATTGGGATGGGCCTGACTCTGATACCATGTAAAGATGGATCTTAGGCCTAACTCAACCCCAAAAGCTAGCTTATGAGGGGAGGATTGTCCAAGTCCTATAAGGAGACCAATTTCCATCCCTCTTCCGATGTGGGAATTCTTAACATATACCAACAATTTTATGCATGGAAAATTTAATTAGAAAGTTGATTATATCAGTAGCTATTAATTATGTTTTCCTGTTTTCTTCTCTGTAACAGTTCCTCTATAACAGCAGTAAGGAGGTCATTCCTCCACTTTCTCATTTCAGTAGTAGTAGGGAGTTATTTCCTTGTTATTAGGTGGATGGTTAATCCACCAATGTTGTATTTAAGTTATTTGAATTCAATGGAAAGATAAGCAGAAAGTTATTAAGTTTTTGAATACTTCAAACTCAAGAGATTGTAGGTTCTCTCTTAACAACTGACCTGAAAGACTGTGTCGATAATAGATACAGAGGACTGCTGATCACTGATTTAGTAAATGTTTAGCAGGAAAAGTCCTAGTTAATCATTCTTATACTACTTAAAATGGAGTTTCCACAATATCTTAGATGTATTGGATCTTTCAATATTAATTTCTTCTTAATGTTACATTAACTTTGGCTGATTATGTTTCTTTTATTTCAGTTCTTCTAGTCCACGTCCTTCCGTTAAAGCAGTGAGAAACTATTATTTCAGCAGGAAAGTAGTAGGCTTGGATCACCTGATATACAATCAATGCAATACAAGGAGGAGACGCCACACAAAACTTTATTTGTTACAGGGTGGAAATCGTGATCTTAATCCTCAAACATCAAGGATATTACACCTTTTGCCTTTTGCTTCTGCTGAGGATGGGGTGTCAGTCAATGGCAGTTCCAGACCAACTACTAGCAGTGATATGGAGGAAATGAGACTAAAACTAGATCTATCTCTGCAAGGTGAAGATAACAGTTCTGGACTTGTCCAATCACTGCATGATGCTGCAAGGGTAATTGAGCTAGGACTTAGAAAACAAGGCTCAATATCCAGGGTATCCTGGTTTTCAACTGCCTGGTTGGGCGGTGATAGAACTGCTTGGATCAAGGAGCTATCTTATCAGGTTGGTAACTTTTGTGGTTTTCATTTTTCTACTGGTTGCTCTACATGTTTTGTTAGTGTTTAGATGCAATTTGTTCTCCATTACAAACTTGAAAAACAGATATTTTAATGGTGAGAATCACTAAAAGATAATTTAAAAGTACTTACCATGGAATTTTGATTTTTGGGCTATTGAAGCCTGAGGGATTATAATTCTGTTCATTGCCAGTAGTTTTATGTTGAGATTTCATTTTTGCGCTGTGTGATGTTATTTTCTGATATGGTGGAGCTCATTGTAACTTCTTTTCAGGCATCTGTATACTCTCTACTGCAAGCAGCAATTGAGATTTTATCTCGAGGGGATGAAAGAGATAATGATATCAACATTTTCACGCAGAGGAGGTAATTCATTTTACTCTCTTTAATTGGAATATGCAAAAACTGTGTACCAAGAGTCAGAAGCATAGCCTTCTGCTTGTTGCATCTTACTAGTGATGCATAATTGATGATTTTGACTACATATAGGGCATAGGCTGTATGTGCCAGAAAATAGATTCCTAATTTTTCTTTATTTGGTCACCTTAAATTGTGAAAAATGTCTTTTACAAGTTTAAGTGGTTTCCAACAAAAGAAGGAAAATGACTTCGCTCACATATGGCTGGAAGTCTTTTTCCTTTACAAATATCTCAACTCTCAATTTATCACTTGTTTCAATTAACATTTATGTATTGTGGTCAGCCTTTAATACTCAAAGATATCAATAGTACAGTCATCATCCCCTATTTCTTGTACTATTATCATATGTCACTTACTTTTATATCCTACCAAATATTAGAAATGATCCAAAAAATTACTTCCTAAGGTATATCATTTTCCATGGATACATTTTTGATGAGAAACATTTTCCTCAAAGGCACCCCCATTTTTCTGATTCGTTTGCAAGGTAGAAGTATGAACACGTATTTTTGGAACTCTGACTTAGTGAACAGATTTGATTTACAAGAAAGTTAATCTCTATTGTTAAAATGTTGTCATACATTCCCATTTTAATTTTCTTAAAATGTGTATATTTTCAGTAACATTTTTCTTTTAAGTATTTCATGCATAATAAATACTATCTCCATTAGAATTTTTCTGTGTTTTATGACAGTGTTTGATTGGGAGCGTGGAGTGAAGTAAGAAAGAAAAACTTTTTGCATATAGGCTAAATATGTATAACATATCTAAACTACCATTAGAATTTGTGGTTCTCAACATGTCGTATCATTTCTATAAGAACGTGTCATTACGGGTAAAGTAGGGGGAGGCTCATCATACACTGTTTTCTGAACTGTACGCCACTGGTTAACCCTTGGGGATTTCTCGGTTATAAAAGAGAAAATAATTTGGAATGCCTTTGGGAGCTATAGGAAGAGTCCCCAGTTTTTTGAACTGCTCCTAATAAAGCCTCCGCGACCAGGTTAATTTTTAATGACCTTCCAGAATTTTGAGCCACTGTAAGAAGAACTTCTGAGAGCTCTCAATCATTTTCATCAGAGGGACACCTCTACAAAAGAGTTTAATGCTTCTTTTACTACTTTTAAATTATAAAGGAGGAATGAGGATGTAGCGAAATTAAAGATTTTAGACCTATAAACTTGTTAGTATATGTAGGTTGGAAGTGGTATTGGCAAGTCAATTTTGATAGCTAAAACGCGTTTGTGCTGGGGGGACAAATAACTGATGTTGCTGCCTGTCACGACCCAAACACTGTAGGCCGTGGCTGACATCTATTGAGCACCTACCCACCAAGCGGATCGGCATCCGTGACGAGCAAGCATGTTCCATGCAGAATCGTACTTTAATAAGTAATAGTAGTCCATATCATATGCCAAACTCTTGAGTAACTATGCTAAATTTTTTTATTGTTGAGTAGTTTGCTGCGGACGGTGCGATCGTCGTAACCGGAGCACAAAACCAACAAAATATTTTGGCCAACATAGTATTTTTTTATTGGTATTTCAGCCAACATAATATCTCAGATGGGGATTCATCTCTACCTTTTTCATAAACTGTAGTGGCCAAACCAGACAGTCCATTTCCTCTCTTTTCTCGCTCCTCAAGAAAGATGGCTAGAAACTTCCTTTAAGGTTGTGATGTTACAGACCACACTGTTCTAACACGGCAAGGGAGACATACAACTAATCTAAACAGTACAACTATGATCGGCAACAACACAGATAAGATCAGACTGAATGTCTGAGGATATGGTTCTGGTTCTCTTCTGTCCCGCTTCATCAATCAAAGAAGAATCCATGCCAAGAGCTAGTTCCAACCCATTGTCAGAGCCAATCCTTCTAGTCGAGTGCCTTGCGACACCTTTAACAATGAGAGAAAGCGATACTGAAGAAAATAACTCAAGAGCACTGGCTACTCCATCAACTCAATTTCGTTGCGTAAGTGGAGGATGCCAATCATCTTAGCCTGAACTTGAAATCTTTCGTAGGCTCACATTCTTGAACTTCTTCCTGCCTTCTTACCCAAGAGCTCTGATTCCGCTTAAATAAAAACGACTCTTCTTCCTTACTCTTTCGAGTAAGCAAGGCGATGAAGGCCCACATATTTTGAATCTTGGCTCCCCTCAAGGAAAAAGCGGGATACTTAGCTGAAAGGGTGAACAAGGCCGAGCGCCTTCAAAGGGTTCTCCAGTCGCCTGAAGCCTTGTGGATTGATTGTGGGGGATTTAGGCGTGTCACGCCAACCATCTTCCAGTTCCTGGATAATCGTTCCCGGATAATGCTTGCCGCAGGGGCTAACCCTATCTTCGCGCATACTTCCTTGGTTGTCTGGGAGTTGAATCAGAAGCATCGAATGAAAGGTTCTTTCCAAGACCATCTGCTATTGAATCAGCTGCTGTTGCCGGGCGAGATTCTATCTTTTCCTTGTAGTCCACGGGATGTTACTCTGGGGAAGTTCATTCCTTGGATGGATCATAACAACTACAAAGGATAGTCTCTGTAAGAAGGACCAAAGCGCACTGAAAGAACCTACCGATTCTTGCCAGTCATAACAACCAAAACGGGTTAGCCTTCGTTTGCCCCATTGGCGAAGTCATAAGTTGTGGTGAATCCGTGTCGCTACTATAAAGTGCTTTCCATAGTTCAATAGAGAAAAGAGGGAAGAGCAGGCCGATTTCCTTTACTTTATTATTAAACTTAAACAAAGAATCCTTTGACTTTTAATGCCGAAACCTTGAAAGCAAGGAAGGGCCTCTTTCCATCCATAGAATCTCTTACTTATGCTAGCACTTTCAGCTGCTTGTAAACTCCGACCATCGTCTCAGTGAAGTAGCCCATAGGTATGGGATACAAACGATTAAGAGTTCTTGCTTAAAAAAAAAGGTACGTACTAACTGAGAGTGGAATCTTTCCTGACTTTCAAGTAGCGCTTGATTGAGGGATGAACCCCAAATCCATACTTTCCGGTACTATGCCTACTCCCCTTTCCTCTTTCAAGTGGGTTGAACTCTTTCTAAGGCAAAGGGCCAAGTGTGTGCCACGAGTGCTCTGTCTTCGAAAAGGCAGAATGCTGTTATAGAATCCGCTTTTTTTGGAATAGAATAAGCTTTGTGTCCTAACCAGATGCCGTGGGGCGATAAGGGGTGCTTTATCTAAACTAGGCAGGAGAACTTGGCTAACTTTCCTACTCTGATAGCATCTCTGAACGGCAGGTACCCACAACCGCCGTAACGAAGGAATGAATCTATTAAGTGGGAAAGAGCCCTCGCAAGGCCTCTCTCATCCCTTGCTTAGTTTCTTTTAGCATTCGTCCTTCAAAGAGCTTTATTCGCTCCTTACTTAGCTTAGGAGTGGGGGAAACTGAACATCAATCAAATAAGTAGGTTTATTTAAGAGGAAGCTCTGTCTTATTGAATTTCTCCTTGAGGCCCCGACGCAGCACCTTTCTCGCTCGAAGGATCTATGAAAAGGACGTCCCACTACGAATTCATATCCCATTAATAAAGTAATTGGTCTCGTCCGATGCATGGCCGATGAGGGAGGCTCCAGAAGGAGAAGAAGCGGACGGAGACTCCGAGGGTTAGGGGATAGGTTTGGTCGAGAATTTCATTACCTAAGTACGCCACTATAGCCACTAAAAGGGTCATATCTTGTTGAAGAGGAAGTGAAAGGAGCGAGACCTTGCGGAGTAGGTACGGAAGGGGAGGCCTCTTTAGAGGTAGTTAAAACCCTTTATTTCAGGGAGGCAAGATAGGATCTTTCTTTTAGGATAGGACCACATACCCTAATTGAGACCCGGAGGGAGGCTGGGGGCTGACGGTACTCCTTTGGATGGTTTAACGCGACTAGCAAACCACGTCGTGCTCAATCAAATAATGGACACTGACTACGATTTGGATCATTCATAGATAGTCGGATCTTTTAGTCATAGGCTATCGCCCTTTCCTGATAGCCGCAGCTCTGCCCATTCCCTATTCCATTAAAGAGCGAATGAGAATTGATCTGACAAAGGCTGGGGAAATCTATCTCTTTCCATCTCTGTGTTGGCTAAACTTCTCGGCTGCCTTCTGTCAAAGGATGTCTCTCCTCGGATGTCGCTGGTAAATTCGAAGCGCGCAAAAGCTTATTAAAAGTCTTAGACCAGGTGAGAAATAAGAGATACGAGAGAGAAATAATTGAGAATTTGGGAGGTGTCAGACAAATGTCTAGCACCTATATCCTTTATACCTCATCACATAGTACTATTTTTACATTTCTCAATGTGGTACACTTGTAGCTATCTCACCACCTAACAACAGGAACTCTAGTCTATTTCCGGCCTATTTAATGCTAGGATCTTGAATGAACATTTTGCCAATTTCCACTTATAACATTGATGAGAGTCATTCCTGCTACATAAGAACTCAATTTTCTTATATCAGTTGACTGGTGTTGGCATCCAGATCTACGATGTGCCATACCAATCTTGACAAAAGAATTGTCCTACCATTGGAGGGGAATTCCAAATAATCTAATCTGAACATCTTTTAAGTTTCTTCTTCTCAGGATGACGTCCGTCCGTTGATAGCCACCAGTTCAGTGACAGCCTCTGACTAGTGCTACTCACTGATTCTTTTAGTCTCTAAGCATGAGGGGGATTTGAGGAGAAATTCCTTGTCATTCAGCTAGTACACCTGAATTCTGTTTTTGTTTTATCTTTCATTAGTTTGTCCTATTTTTTCTCAATTATTTTGATGAAGCCTTGTCTTCTTTATAATGCCTTTATCAAGTTTCTTCCTTTGCTCTAGAGCAGCAGAGAATATTCAGTGCTATGAGTTTTTGTTTTACTTGTGCATTATCTAGTATTGGTCCTAGGATATCAGATGATTGTTGGCGTTTACCTCCCACAACCATATAGATGAATGCTTAATTGGGGTTCTGGTATATGTCAGCGAATGTATTTAGCTGAATTAGCTCCATCATAATGTACAATGCTTATATTAAGTTAGTTAAAAATGTAGGATGTTCTCCCATTACTTTTTAGTTTGGAACTGCAGGTTCCTTTTGCCAACTTTTTTGTCTCTAATATAAATGTCACTTGATTGAAAAAGTTGATTTATTTCTCTCCTTTTTTTTTTCCAATTTCCAGATGTTATGTATTGCTAATTTTGTCGCTCATGGATTTTTTATTGGTGGTGAAAATTAGAATCGGTATTTTGCGCATAGAACCTTGAAAAGTACTTTAACACGTCCTTTGCTTAGACGATTCTGTCATCTAGGCACCATGGGAGGCTTTTGATATCATAAACTTGCATTGATGGTGAACTTTTGGCCCCAAGGACTAGTAGACTCTGTTGCTTACATTTTTATTGTGTTGGTTCATCCTCTTACATTTTTAGTGTGCTTGACTTGGAGGGCTCATTTCCCTCTCTACAGTCATTTTGATTTGAAACATATTATCTAATGTGCTTTTTGCATTAATGAAGTTTATCAAGGCAATCTGCTCCTTTGGAGAGCTTGATTAGAGATAGTTTATTAGCCAAGCAACCTGAAGCTTATGATTGGTTTTGGTCTGAGCAAATTCCAGCAGTGGTTACCACCTTTGTGAATTATTTTGAGAAGGATCTGCGATTTGCTGCTGCTACTGCAGAGTACGTTATTACTGAAAGAACATTGAATACATTGATATTCTGCATAGCTATTTGTGTATTAATTGATGCTTAAATAGGTTCCTCTTTGTTCAGGACCAGAAAGCAAACATCTTTATCTCCTCGAAATGCAAGTGATGTATCACTCCTTATGCTTGCACTCAGTTGCGTTGCAGCGATTATGAAACTTGGTGCTGCAAAACTGTCGTGTACACAATTTTCGTCTCTTGTTCCAGACACACTTGGAAGATTGATGGACATGCTTGTCGAATTTATTCCTCTCCGACAGGCTTATCATTCCGTGAAGCCTATTGGTCTGCGTAGAGAATTTCTTGTCCATTTTGGTCCCAGAGCTGCAGCATGTAGAGTGCAAAATGATTCAGGAACTGAAGAGGTTATATTCTGGGTGAGTCTTGTCCAAAAGCAGCTTCAACGAGCTATAGATCGAGA
The DNA here is from genome assembly GCA_018342035.1 of Solanum appendiculatum. NCBI lineage: Eukaryota > Viridiplantae > Streptophyta > Magnoliopsida > Solanales > Solanaceae > Solanum > Solanum appendiculatum. The sequence goes on along the minus strand of JAGDQO010002433.1, from coordinate 101,369 downwards.
GAGAATATGGTCCAGACTTACCACAAGTGAGAGTATTGAGGTTAGACCAAAGCTCTTTTACTTATTTGATATCTTACTCGAATTTCTTTCAAAGACACAACTCATGAATATTGACCTGATAGTGGTACATTTATAAGCTAGAACAAGCAAAATAGTAAGTTTCTGTGCGCTGCAACTTACTTTGTATATATACACATCCCATTGATTTAGAAGTCTAATATTACTTGCTATAAGTTTTTCTTGTAGCTAGTACTGTTAAAGAAGGATGTAAAGTAATTTTAATAAATGGTTGGTAAATTTTGAGTATGTCAATGTAATGCAATATGTTAGCGTGTGGAACACCTCATGGACAGTCATTTCACTTGGCGCTTCTTAAAATGTCCTGAGAAATGGTGACATGGTGACAGATGTATAAATATTGTTTGTGAACCTTATACTGGAGAAAGTGTGCCCACTAATCAATATATTGTAGGAAGTATTGAGGCTAAAATGAGTCTCCTATCAAGGATAAATTGATTGTGGCATAGTAAAAGCAGAAAAGCTGTAATGCATAATTTTTGCTACACCTTTAGGTGAGGCCTTTGCCTTACACGTTTCCCACTTGAATATGTATTTTGTACAGCACACTCGGGTTTTTATATTTATTGCTGATACATCATACAGGTTCTGGAAAAGGATCTGGCCATATTTGGTTTCTTTATTGCTTTGGGAAGAAGCACAAAGGCTTTTCTTTCTGAAAATGGATTTGATACTCTTGACGAGCCGATTGAAGAATTAATTAGGTAACACATTTTTTTGTTCCTCGTTTTTTGATCTGAGCCTATACTGATAATACGCTCCATTGTATCTAACTTCTCATTTTGAATTCTAAACAGGTATCTAATTGGGGGCAGTGTACTATATTATCCTCAACTTGCATCAATAAGCTCTTATCAACTGTACGTGGAGGTTAGCATTCTTGTGAAGAAATTGTCATTGGGACACATTTATGTGGCACATAAAGCTGAAATATCTTTTCATGATAGGTTGTGTGTGAAGAGCTAGACTGGCTTCCTTTTTATCCAGGCATTACTGCTAATTCTATCCGCAATACTGGGCACAAAAGTAAAGAAGAAGTTCCTCCAAATTTAGAAGCTATTCCACTAGTATTAGACGTGTGCTCTTACTGGATCCAGAGTTTCATTAAATATAGTAAATGGCTGGAGAACCCTTCTCATGTCAAGGCAGCAAGATTCCTTTCAACTGGGTAAGGAAGCTGGAAAAAAATCCAATCAATTAAGTGAATATACAGGAATTAGTAATAATTTGTGAACATGAATGTTTCAGGCACAACAAGCTTAAGAAGTGCAGGGAGGATCTAGGAATTGAGAAGTAAGTTATATGAGAAAATGTTGACTTTCTTCCTCTTCCCCTCTTCCTTACTCTCCCTTTTTGTGGTTTCTGACTATTATCATTATTTTCATCCATCTGTAGAAGGTATTAGGCAGGTGCTTTTTTTATTAACAGATATAGACTGATCTATATTTGATCCTAGTCGCTGTGGAACTAATTATATCTCTCAGGAAACATACACAAGCTTTGCACCATTGACATGTACTGTACTTGGTCTACCTTTTTGAAGACCTAAAATAATGAATAGAAGTGTTCTTCTCGAACAACTTAATCTTTTAGAGTATGCTAGGATTTGAACAATAGTCTGTTAGGTATTTAGTATCCAATTCATTGACCTCTAAGCCACACCTTTGGGTGCCATATGAGTGCATTAAATTATTTTATTTTTTCACTAAATTTAAATGGCCTGAGTAAGTCCAACTTATTTAATTTCCTTAGCTTTTCTTTTTTCATAGTTATAGTTTATTTGCTTATCGTAATAGTCATTTCATTCCAATAATTTATGGCACTTTGGTCAAATGCAATGGCAATACAAACTCAATCACATGTGATATGAAAATCATGTTGTTAACAATGCTTTAAACTATGGGCAGGACTCGTGCGGGAGCTTATTTGCAGATCAAGAAAGAAACAGATTCCTTTGATAAGGTATTACCTCTTATAAATGAAGCATTTTCTGTTGTATTTATCCTCATGCGATGTGATAATCTTTAAGAGTGTCTCTTCAATTCCCTTGGACATAAAAGTGGATAAAGAGCCCTCAACTTTTTTTTTTATAAAGTAAATAATTTTTTTGTTTTGTGAAAATTCCTGTGTACAAGCAAGAACCTACAACAAATAATCTCCCGTGCTATACATAGTCATTTTCTCTTCCCTCAAAAAGCTCTTTTATTTCTCCCCTACGCAGAATCCACATGCTAAAGGGAAAATCCCATGACCTACATATTCTCTTCCTTCGTCTAGAGGCCCAGCTATTTAGCACATCCTTCATTCGACACAACATTGTCTGTTGCACACCGGGCCATTTCAAGACTTCTCATCACAATCATGTAGCCATCTTAGTTTTTGTTTGAAAAAGGCAAGATAATTTTATAAATCCAGCACTAATAATGTGCTGTTGTAACTTTACAGAATTAGCAGAGGCCCCAAAAAGCAAAATTTAACCCCAAACCTAATCCTGTAGTGATTCTAGCCCATGAAGTATGATTTCAGCCTCATTTACATGTTCCAATCTACAATTATTTAGCCATCTTACAAAGGAATAAGAGGTGATCAACGTCTTTGTCTAAACGTTTGCACCTAAAGCACCAGCAACGTAATACTACTCTCCATTGAATTCCCAGCTGTCAAAATCTCCCTCCTCACTGCCAACCAAGCGAAGAAACTGATGAAGTGCTTGTATTAAATGGCAGCCTATAAGTCCAGTATCCCACCAACTACTTTCCAGGACCTCAATGGAGAAGTAACATGTGTGCTAGTGGCTTACCAATTTCTGCTTGCAAGTTGCATATGGTTATTTCTTCCTTGTATTTCCAAGTTATAGAAAAAATGGTATCTCAATATTTAATTGTATGGTTCATTATCAAAAAAAATATTTAATTGTATGGTTCAATCGTGAAACCACTTTCTTATAGTTTAAACTTTTAGTGGATAGGAGTCTCTCAATTTATAGTTGTTCTTAACACACACCTTAAAAGTGCAGGTCAAGATCTTTCCCCATAGACCAAACATGTAGAGTTATTTGATGACAAATGGCATTGAGACTCGAATTTAGGATCTGTCTTCTTTGATACTTCTAAGGTGTTGCCTCTCAATCAAAAAAGTTCAAGCCCTTAGAAAGGAAGCATCATTATTTTTATATTTGTCCACAACATTTACAATAAAGTAAATGATCAAAAAAATTATTATTAAATAGAAGAATCATCGCAACCTCTGATTGTTCAAAATTAGTATTACTCTTGATAGGAGGATAAAGTAGTTGAGAATTCCATTGGTACTTGTTACTTGTTGTATTTAGATAATTTTCTTTGTAATTAGAAGCCACAAGCCTTTCTATGTGAAAGGGGAGGAGGGAGCGAGATCTTGCTCTTCAATTGGTTTCCCCAGGGTTTATTACTCAAATGAAGTTTTCTTGCTCTAACATCTCTTTACTTGGTTCGTCTCTCTTGATACCAAACAAAAGTAATCATGCAGTTTTTTTTTTCAAACAAACTGTAGATAGCCTTCCTCTCGTGATTTATAAGATGTAAAAGGCAATAAGCCTCTTTCAATTATCTTGTTTTTGTGTGAATTGCTATTTCTTATCAAAATGCTTCACCTTGATTTCAATGACACATTGTAAGGTGCCTCTTTCCTCTATCTCAAGGGTTAAATTATGGATCTGAAGGTAACAGTTTTTGGGCATTTTATTTTAGGCACTGGAGAGTGTCGAAGAGGCTTTGGTAAGGCTAGAGGTATTGCTTCAGGAGCTGCATATGTCAAGTGCTAGTTCGCAGAAGGAGCACTTGAAAGCTGCATGTTCTGACCTTGAAAGGATTCGTAGAATTAAAAAAGAGGCTGAATTTCTTGAGGTTTCATTTAGAACGAAGGCAGCTTTCCTACAGCAGGTATCTTTCTGCAGTTCATTTCTAAAAGAAGAAAGTTTTAGCAAGTTTTTTCTATCTCAGAATTGTCCTGCTCAGTCCTGACATTTTATATAATTGGACCGTATCTTTTGTATTCAACCATTGGATATCTTATACTGGTCATTGGAACGTAACTGCGATAGAGGATCTACTAATTATTCTTTTTCGGATTTTTCTTATTTGGGGAGGGTGGGGGGTACTTTTATATTCATTTTTTGGCTTTCCTTTTAGTGGACATGGGCCGGGGGGGGGGGGGGATTACAGCTGGTTATTTTAGTTCTTATTTTCCATACAATTCCTTCTTTCTCTTTTCATTTCCAGTTCTTACTTTAATGAATAGTTGTTGCTGGGAAAGAAGGAGATTGAGACTTCAACTGAATAAAATAAAATTCTTCTGGTGATTTAGGTGTTGGTTTTCTTTGGCAAAATACCTAGACAGCTCTATAAACTTGCCAAAAAGTTATTAAGATATAAAAATGGAGTGATGATAGGCTGCTAACTTAAAAAGGTCAATATCGTTACTTACAAATTAGCTTTGAGCCCCCTTAGCTTGGCATGGCAAGTCAATCATTTTCCTTAGTGAAACTTGACATTATAGCAGAAACACCAGAAAATAAGAGGGCATACAAATGGGTAGGTGCCTACAAAAGGGGAACATTTTGTCACCAGATTGTCTTTCCGACTAAACACATTAAGTAATAAATGAAGTTCAGATCTTTGGGAAGCTTTTTTTAGTTTCCGTACTTTCCAACAAATAAGACAAAACTTTACATAACAATGCTGCTGCTATTTTAAGTACTCATTGAATTTAAAAAGTTCCAAGCTTGTTATCTTGACCAATAAAGAAATTCGTTACGGCATAATGGGGAAAAGAAAACCAAATTTATCCCTTGCAGAGCACAAAATGGTGAGTTCTTTCCATGGAAAATCCATATAATCATCTTCAGGTTGCTCGTCTTGCATGCACAACGCAATTAAGCCAACTTTTGCGTCTTTTAGAGTCTTTTGGACAAATTATGTGCCTTAGTGAACAAAACTCTGCACTCTTAATTTAAAAAATCGATAATTTGCGTACTCTGAAGTGGGATTAACTCTTGTTTCTTGTTTGGATGTATGTATGAACTAGGAGGAAGATGCTACTATGTCTACATCATCAAGTAGTGACGAGCAACAGTTCTCTAAACGCAAGGACAACAAGGATGGTCAAAATAGGAGTGGGAACAACAGGTATTCCCACCTCTTTTTCTTATTTTGGGCTGTGAAGATAAAGGCCAACCATGCTCCTTAGTACCAATATTATGCATCGTTATTATGCTAATTCCTCCCGACACACATAATTTTATTATTGTGGATTCTTGTGCTAGGATACAGGGATTATGGAGCTTCGTAGGTCGTCGGCCTAGCAAATCAGCAGACCAGGCATCATCGAATCCTAATGATATTGTATACTTTTGAAATATCTCTATGCCTACTTTTACCATTGTATATTTTGGGCTTCTTTTTTTTTTTAGTTTGGCATGCATGTTTGCAGATCCTTGTTTTCAGTAATATTTCTGATCTCAAATTCGTTAGGTTCTTTCATTGGGAGGTTGTTGATTAATTTAAGATAAAAGCCTTTTGGGTCTCAAACTATTGGGAGTTTGATAATATTTTACTACGTAATATGCTTAACAGGGGCTAACCATGCTCCATTTCTCTCCTCTTAGTTCTCCTTCTAGGTTGCAAATGATCTCCTCTATGCATCCTATTGTACGTTCCGGAGCTGTTGAATAGTTTGTATGATATAGTTTTCCAAGGGTTTTTGGTAAAGAACAAAAACTGTTGAGTAGTTTATGGTATAATTTTCCAGGCATTTCCGGGGTTGTATCCTTTAAAAGACTATTGTAGAGCTTCTGACCAACATGTATCATCTAATTTGCAGTTATATGACATTGATATGTCACTTGAATCCAACTATAACTGTTTTTTCTCTATGGATGGATGAATGCAGTGCCATAGATTTTGAACACTGAACATACTTCACGATTATGTGTGTGTTGGAGTGATGTTTTATGGATCTCAATACTTTAAAGTAGTGAAATGATGAATATCATTCTTTGATCTTCAAAAGTGATTGGATAGATTTGTTTTAATGATTTATTCATCTTTTGTGAAAGTAAAAGGACGTACCTCCTTCCTTGTTTCTCTTCTTTAATTTCTCTCGCACTGCCCGTTCTCTACAAAAATGTTTCTTCTATGCATATGTTGTTCCTGTGGTTGTGTGGGTGTGTGATAGAGAAGGTATTCCTTTCCTTTGCTCTGTCTGTAGAAGAACCAAATTCTGTGCTTATTCTTAAATATACCGTTTTCATCATCTGCATTAGTTTTACATCTTGAATTCATAATTTGGTGAGCGGGAGCATTTTGTCCTTCTCTTTGCTCTTTTATACTAGAACCAAACTTGAGCTTATTCCCAAGTAACACCATTCATTTATCTGCCTTTTTACACTTCGATTTCATACTATGGAGTGGTATCTCCTCTCCCCTCCACATGCAACTTTGAGATGGGTCAGAAACTATTAATTACTTCATATTGCTCTAGCTTTCACTCTAGATAAATAAATGGGCTTACTTTGAACTCACAAATAATGCAAAGTTAAGGTATGACCCAAGGGTTAAATCCTAGCAGAGAGACAAATATATTCGGTGGTTTTTTGCCATCTATGTAAGCTTTAGTGGACAAAGTTACCTGGTACATTCGAGTTAGCGAGTATGGTGGATCGATCGAGGTGCGAGCAAGTTGTCTTGGACACCTCCTTTATAAAAACAAATAATCCAAAGTTGAGATACATGCTCAAATGCTTGTCATCAAACCATTACTGATAGATTAGCTCATTCGTCATGGCTAGTTCTCCTTTTGGTTATGTATATTACCCGTCATGTTTCAGTACTTCAAGAAGCTAGAAATGCTTGCTTTTGGTTTTTGTTTGGTGAATGAAATGGGTTGGTTAGAACTTCAGTCTGTGTAAAAGATATTCCATGTTGCTCAAACTATTGACTAGGCAAATATTTTTGCTATTGGAAACTTTAGCTGAATTTGTCGTTAGATTTCTCATTAGAGAAACTGAAGCACTGATCACTGGAAACCTTTGAAATTTTATGGAAAGCAAGTAATAACATGGTTCAGTGAAGAGTTATCAAGCAAGGAGCAAATATCATTTTTTTTTGTTGATTCTGTTCACCTGAAAATGTAAGCAGTGACGTCTTGCTTTGTGTAACCCCTTTTACTGCATACTGTCTCCTCTTGAGACTACTTGCACATTAATGAAATTGCTTCCGTGTCACTGTTGCACATGCTTTCTCCTCTTTAGGCTGGTCATTTATTCAATTTCTTGTATAATTCAACTTTCTGTAAACTTGTTAAGATGATTTTATCTTCCAAGTCACTGAGAATCATTCTTTAAGTGCAGGGTGATGATGGCTCTAAAGAACTGTCAGAGAGTACAGGCATTATGGATTCAAAGTTAACTGAAGTTCGAAGGTTTGAACTACTAAGGAGTGAGCTAATGGAACTGGAGAAGCGGGTTCAAAGAAGTGCTGATCAATATGAGTATGAGGAGGTATTTTCTAACTGCTGTATAAGGCCTGTGTCGAGCGTGTTGTAAGATGCACTGTCCTTTTATTTCGCTTTCTTTTTGTCTCTTTCAAGTTTCATATTGTGAAGTTTGTTAATGTTTATTGAGACTCTACTCTTCCATTTTCAGTATAAACTTTTTAGGCTGTACTGATTATCATGACAACTAACCGATCAATGGTGATACATAAGTAGTTAATCGACGTATATCCATCTACTCCATTCATCTTGTTGAACATGGATTATCTTGCTTGTAAAAGCAGTAAAATACATTCACTAAAACTGGTTTGTTGGTCTATAATCTTTATTTCTGTCTATTTGTAACTACTGTTGTGATAATACTTGAACAGTGGAAACATTATGATTGTCTTATTTTATGCTAAATAATGTGATGGCCTATTTTGCCAGGTGTGAACCTTTTTTTAATATTGATTCCCATAAAAGAAATGGACAAACTCTTATGTAAAAGGTTCAACTTCCGATTCTTTTCTAAGTCAAAGAAAACTTCCATGTTTAATCTGTATAAGGCATAGGTAGAGATTGGTACTCTTATTTTATGTTCTATGTGGAGTTCTAATCTTATAGTTCTGTGATCATCTTTTGTTAGAATCTCACATTCATCAAGTGTCTTGGTTGCATTTTCCACAGTTCTCACATCATGAGTTTGGTTTGGGTGTTGGTGGTTTTGAAGGACGCTGTTGAACATGTAAATTTTAATTGTATAGTCACTCCTCTAACTTTTGAAACTTAATGTCAATACAAAGAAAAAAAAATAAAACTCTTTGCAATATGCACAGATTGCACCAAGTCTGGAGATAGTTATGCAAGACTCCGGTGTTTGATCGACAGCCATCCATCTGCCCTTTTTATCCCCTTTCTTGATCTCTTTCTGAATTGAGGACAAGAAAATTTCAGATGCATAGAGTGCTCTTATGTAACTTAATTATAGATACTGCTTCTAGCACCTCCAGCTCACAGCCTAGGTCATTCATGACCCAGCTTCATTTGTTTTGAGTTCATTTTCTATATATTTCCATTTTTCCAGAGAATGGTGTTTCTAAGATGCATGATCTGTTTATTATATCCCTGCAAATTTATTAGCTTGTTATCGATGCATACTACTCTAGGAGGAAAGTCAGAAGGCAGATCACACTTCCACGCATCCTGCAGGAGCTGAAAGAACTCAATTGGTTCTTCAGAAGAAAAAGGAGAGTGTTATTGAGAAATCATTAGACAAACTGAAAGAAACTAGCACGGTATTATGCTCTTGATCTATTTTCTTCTATTTTATGTGTTGCATCATATGTCAACTGAATAGAGCCATAGTGTGGTTTTCATTTGCTTTGTAACCTCATTTTCGTGGAATTACCTTTGAAAAAATATAATGGGTATGGGGATAGACATGTGGCCCATTTAATTAGCTTTTAACTCCACCAATTGTCTAAGAAAGAGAACTTCCATCAATATGTATGGAATCACATTTTGGTGTGGGTTCCTCCATGAGCTTATTACTATTAGTCAATTGTTTACTTTTTAATTGACTATTCTTGTTCTTATTGCTAGTGCTCATTTTGTTCTTTCTTTTTATAGTACTTTGTTTGTTTTGATTATCTGCCTCCATATGGTCCGGACCTTCATGTTCCGGGTCTTTATTGTTGTACGTGGAGGGAACGGAGTTCTTATAAGCATTCAAAGTAGAGTTTATAATTAGAGTTTACACTACACAGGTTTTCCATGTCTTACTATTCTGTTGAAAACCATGACTCAGCACATTACCTTCAGGAGCAGTTAGTAGTAAGAATTGTTAGTTGTCTATTAAGACCCTCAGATTGAATAATAAGGATTTTCCATGTCCAGGATGTTTGGCAAGGAACTCAGCTTCTCGCTATCGATGTTGCTGCAGCTTTAGGGCTACTTCGGAGGTCCATAGTAGGGGATGAGTTGACAGAAAAAGAGAAGCAAGCATTGCGGAGAACTTTAACTGACTTGGCATCAGTTGTACCTATTGGATTTCTTATGCTTCTCCCTGTAAGTAGTTCTATTCCATTGTTCTTATCAGGCAAAAAAATTTAAGCTCCACAGAACTTGCTGATTAGACAAAGATAGTTCATATTCCAATAAGATTGAAATTCTGCTTATTTTTATTTTCTGTTTCTTAAACAATTTCATTGTCATTCATGTCCAAGATCTGTATGTGAATTGAGGAGCATATTAACTGTAACTGAAGACATGGACCTTTAACTGGCATTAAAAACCCATCGATTATTCCCCGAGCGTCATGGTTTTTCGAGCTTGTGTATATATTACTAAGTGCAGTGAAGCTATTAGTATCAATAAGTACATAGTTGTTGATGCTCAATCAACTAGTTTGAAGGCATTTTCTGAGCTGAAGTCTTTCAGCTGTTGCAATTAAAAAAATAGCCCAGTTGAACAAAGCTCAAGCTCTCTCTCTCCTTCCACACCTGCTACATGATTGCAGCACTTTGCATCTCTTTTACTCGTGGAGCTTGATTCAGTGCAAGCTGACATGGGATAATTTTTCTTGCAGGTTACAGCAGTTGGACATGCTGCTATGTTGGCTGCAATTCAAAGATATATGCCATCTCTGGTGTGTATTTGATCATGAATTTCCTGTCATTTTAGCGATCCAATCTGCTGTGTTAACTGGTTGATTTCCTTTTGGGCAGATACCTTCTACATATGGACCAGACAGATTAGACCTCCTAAGGCAGCTTGAGAAAGTCAAGGAAATGGAAACTGAGGTGAATCCAACTGAAAAGGCTGATGAATAGCCCAGGTTAAAGCATACGAAAACAGCTAATCATATAGTGCTACCGTCAAATTCATTTCAGCTTGGTTCTATATCCATTCAACAGTAGATAGGCGTAAAGAAGTTCATTCCAAGAGTCTGGCACTCCCGGTAGGCACCAGTGGCTGCAGTCTTGTGGTGCACCAGCCGGGGTGCCAGGTTCACGATATTCTGAAGGGTGACCATCTTTCCTGAACTCACTTAGATATGTGATGTTTAGGAAGGTCATGTTTCTTCTTGTATTTTGCATTTGTTCAACTACCTCAGAAATATATATATTGTTGGCTGGCTCTTTCTCCAGCTTAGTATAGTCTGTTTCTGGTGCTGTATTTGTGTGGCAATGGCCACCTTCATTCCAAGTTCCATCCCTGCAAATCAATTTCACCAAATTCAGTTCCACTAAAATGACAGAGTACACCAATGCGCGCAATAAGTTAGTATAGTGTATATTTGTGTTGCAACTGATTAGTTCCTTCTAAGTACTTGCCTGTAGTGTACTGGTGAAACGCTGCGGAAGAAGATGTGACTCTTTTCAGGCTTGGTATTTTGAATCACCCACGACGCCCAAGTATTCAAGGATCTTTGAAAAGCTTCCACAACTTTCATCGTCATGTTCACCGTTGTTCCTTCTTGGAAATGGATGCCCCTGCAATATGAGGTATCTCAGTACAATTCGTTTGTTGCTACATGTGTAATGTTGATGATTGATGAAGTTCTTGTGATCAAAGAATCTAGATATATGTGAGGACTTGTAAATGACAAAAAGGAATTCATACATGTTAATAGTCTTGTCTTCATTCCACCAATGTCCAGCATTGAATATAATTACATCTGCATCAACCCACTTTGTGAAATACCAGTGTAGCTTATCAAGCCTGATCACTCCTCGCACTTCTTTCGATGCATTCGCGGGCGGTCGATCGACGACAACTAGGAAAGGTACTCTGTAATATTCAACAGTAAGGTTGTACTCATGAAATTTCATTGAGAGATAACCTCTATGTTTGGTTATGGGGTTTCCAAATTCTTCATATATGGTGGATTGATTAGATACACCTTGTGCTAACATACAAATCATTGACTCCCATTGGTTTCTTCCAATTGAATCTCCAGCAAACACTATTCGACCATTTCGACTACGTTCCAGGAAATCCTTTGCATTGAACCTGCAACATTGAAATGTTAGTCCTTGGGTCCATTTTCTAATACACAGGACTATACCAGACGAGTTCAATTTTAGTTAGGGTTTTTGGAGAATACTCTATTTTGCTTGAATAGGCATCTTGAATATTCCATAAACTCTTGGGATATTCATAAAGATATTAAGATATGAACCGACTCTCGACAATCAAATACTTAAGGAGTCACAAATCTTCCTATGACCATCGAATCACGAAGAAAATTTAGAAAGAAGAACTAAGGGAGGAACATAAATGTATCCACATTGTTTATTCATATTGTATTTGTGATTGAAATTTATTTTCAGTATGTTAAAATTTATTGCAAACAGCATGATCCTCTGAATTAACTATACCCAAATCAAACAAATGATTTGCACAATATCATTGTCAAAGTTGCCTCTAGCCACCCAATTACTAATGTTCACATTCAAACATTAGTAAACTTTTAAGACTAAGATCCATTTGACAATGATCTTAATAAGCACTCAGTGTGGAAAAGACATAACAAATGAAGGTGAAGGTAATCATAAAGCTACAACTTTTTCACACCTCATGATTTCTAACAACATGAAAGCACTATATGTCCATCAAAAAGAAAGCCACATATACTTGCTTTGTGAATTAGCCATTTTGTTGCATTGACATAACTTCTAAGAAAATTAAAAGTCCTCCTCAATTTGTTACCTTTTCAAATTCCACAATACTTTTAGCATTATATGAAAGAAAAAAATATTTAGTTTTATTGTGAGGGAAGGCGAGGAGTTCAAGAAATATATATTACAATACATGCATTGTCACTCTCATCATAAGATTATTATTATATTCATCTCTTGTTAAGAGAAAGAAATCTTTATAGGTTACTTGAAACTCAATTGAGTGGTCAATAAAGTAGGTTCAATACTATGAGATTTTAAGTTCAATTATGTTAGATAACATTAGGAGGTTTCTTTCCATCTATTTTTAGCCTTGATGGGTGGCTGTAGCGAAGCTAGAAATTTCGTTGAGAGTGTTCAAAATTATTACAAAGGATGTTCAACTGGTCACCCTTCACTACATGTGGCTACGCCACTATCTTGTGGAACTAGTGACAAAAAATATGGATTTTTTTAATGAATATAATAAAGCATGGAACATATATGCAATAGTAATTAACCTAAATATAAAATATTTTCAAACAAACTTAATATTATTACCTTGGAAGATGACAATGTTGAGGTTGCCATCGCCACTTCCGGTAATCCATATCCCGGCGACCACTTTTCCGGCACCGGAAACCGGGATCCAAGAAAGGACAATTCTCATTATATTGATCAACAACATATTTTTCATCCCAAATCCATTTTCCATAAGAGTAATCACAAGAAGAATTTTTGGAAAAAAAACCAATATTGTCAATTACAAGAGGGTCATGATAAAGTGGGCTTAGTAAATTGTAGAAAAGAATAGAAGAAAATAATAAAAAGAGAAAAAATAATGCATGATACATATATTTCTTTACAAATTTTAACAAGAGTTTATAATTCTTCTTGTTGTTTTCTTGTTGATGAGAAAGTGGTGGGAGATCCATGAGAAGAGGAGAATATATTAAAAAAGGTATGTTTTGTTGCTCTGTATATATAAAAGGAGGATGAGTGGTGATGAGGATATTATTACTTCGGTCTCAATTTATATGATGTAATTTGATTTGAGTTTAAGTTTTGTGCATAGTCAGTATATAAAATTTCTTTACACTATCAGGTAAACTTTCAAATTAAGATTTAGGAAAAGATACTTAAAACAATTAGAGTCCTAGTTATACTCTAATTAATTTTTTTAGGAATATTAAGTAATATTATTTCCTTTTCTGGCGTAAATCAAATATGTGTCCTTTAATTTCATTATGGTATGAAATAAGTTTGAGATGTTTATGTGTTTAAATTATTTTCATTAAGGATAAAATAGAGATTTTAAAGTTAAATTGTTATTAATTATAAAAATGTGTCATTTTTTTTGTACGAATTAAAAAGAAAAGTAAGTATATAAATTGGGACAAAGAGTAATTTGTTTGGAAATTAATTCAATAACTAATATATGACATATTCTTATTAAGACACTAATATATGGCATAACTTTTAAGAATATTGTGAATTATATCCTTATATACGATCAAACAAATAGAGACTAGAGTATCTTTTTTTGCCCCAAAATTTGGCTATCGTATATTATTATACTAAATACTACTAATTATTATTTAATAAAGACACAAAAAGTAGTTTAAATAGATGGAAAATAGTAAAAAATAACCTTGTTTTATAACTTGGTCTAATCATGTCCTACTTACACAGAACCTAATCAATCTTAATTAGAAGACTAATTAGACAATGAGCATAATTAGAAGACTAATTGGAGGACCGTTATGGACCTAAAATTAATAAAGCTGTGTGCAAGATGAACTCCCATTCAGTGGAAAATTTCACTATTTATACATGGTTAAAATTATTTTGTTGTATAGATATAGTAGATGTTGAATCCCCTTCGACTTCTTTGTATGTCTATTTCTTCATATTTTAAACTTTTTAATAAAAGTCTTGATTCCGCCACTAATGTAAATTGGCCCGAATATCATAATTTTAAAAAATAAAATAAAAATAGTATAAATAGGCATTGTAAATTTGTACAAAAACCTCTCGAAACAAAATAAATAATTTGGAAATGGGAAGACTGAATAATTGTCAACAGGGGCTAGGGGTAGGGCTGTTCATGGTTATGGTTAAAAAATCAAATCGAAACGCAATCCAACCAAACCTATTAAAAAAATCGATATTGTGTTTGATTTGGTTTTAATTTTGAAAACCAATACCATTTGGTTTGATTTTGGTTTTACTAAAAAATAACCAAATCGAACCGATAAATTAGATATATAAATTTTATAATTATTTATTCATAAATAAAATATAAATATTTTGTTAAATTTTAATTAACTCAAGTCTTTAACTTTATCATTTTCTCAAACCGAACACTTAAATTTTAGTCCAACTATTACATTCTTAAGTCAAAGTCCATCAAAATCCTTTAGTCTTTACCTAAGTTACCTCACATAAGATAGTCACATTTTTTCTTTAATTGAATCATTTTGCTCGTGTAATAATAACTCTAGTATTGCTTAATTGCTTAATTGCTTAATTAAACCGACATTAGCTTTCATGTGGATTGTTCATGTACTAGATGTTTGTGTCTATCGAAATACGTATGTCCTCACAAAAATTATGACTTTCAAACCCAAAAAACCAGAAAAGTTGAATCAAACCGACGGTTATTTTTTTCATTTGATTTGGTTTGGTTTTAGAAATTTAAAAAACTGACTAGATTGGTTTGATTTTGATTTTAACCAATAACCGATCCAAATCGGACCACGAACACCCCTAGCTAGGGGTGTGCATCGATCTATTTGGTTCGATTTTATATACTATCAGTTTGGTTTATTTGTTTTTAAATAAGCTAAATCAATAAGATATTTTTATCGATTTATTAATTTTTGATCCTTAACATTCAATTTTCAGTTTAACCAATAAGAAAATGTTCATAAAATAAATATATGACTTCTCCAATAATTTGGTGAGACAATAATGTGAATTAAATGCTAAAGAGAAAAAATAGTAACCATTAAGGTACTGATATCATTATTTATAATATTTATATAGAGTTAAAGTAGTAAATTGATACTGACTTAATGAATTATCATCTACCCAGTAATTCAATATTAAAAAATCAAAATATAACTCAACAATCATTTTTATAAAATCATTAAAAATTCATTAACTCAATAACCCAATAATAATAAATCAGCAGTAATATTTTTTCAATTCTATTTATTTGATTGGTTCAATAACCGCCTGCGGCCTGGGCTGTTGTTCATGGAGTTGCAGATTTCATAAGGTGTTTGATAAATTGCCCGGGAGAGAAACTCAAACTATAACTGAGCTTGATTTTGACAACTTTTTATATTTATTTTCGTGCAATTTGATCTTGTTGTTATTCAGGCGTGGAGGAAAATGTTGGATATGATCTGAAGTGCCGGCGTTTCTGCTTTTTCGATCATTCAGTTTCATCTATCGATCGAGAAAACTGTGGTAATAAGCTTCCTCAATTGTATTTCTAGGTTAATAGTAATGTTTTTCTGTAATTGTTAATCCTCATATTGTGTTTGCGTTAGCAACCTAATTTAAAGTAACAGTTGATTAGGATTATTGCTTCTCATACTGCTGTTTTAAGTGGGAACTCAGCAGAGACGAAACTAGGATTTCAACTTTTTGGGTTCTGAATTTTACAATGACTACTTTTAAGCGTTTAATATTTGTATATATTTAATGAATTTATTAATACAAATACATTGTTTGAGCAAAATCTAGCATGCGGGCTACTAGCTCTGCCTCTGTTGGTAAGGACCTTTTCTATGTGGTGTTGATATGATCATTGTTTAGCTTTTGCATTGCTACAATAAGGTATGGCTTGTTTAGTTTTTGTATTGCTAATCAATCGACTGATATATTAGACATACTGCAACTGATACTGCATATGTAGGGAATATTTTTATTCGTTGGAACTTGGAAGAACTTCTCATTCTTTAGCTGTATGTATTGTTTCATGAGCCTATTGTTTAAATGAAATGCGTCAACTGACCTACTCGAGTAGATTATTAGATATTACGCTATGGAGCGTCTTAACTTTTAAGATACGGTTATTTGGATGAAAATGCTAGTTAGCTCATAACTATGTTTTTAGAGGAATTGAGATGATGATAGCATATAAAGAATCAGTTTCCAAATGAAAGGTGTAAGTGTTTCCATAATAGAATTCTAGATTGAACTTTATGACTTCATGAGCTTTTTGTTAAAGAATCAGACTTCTATTAATGTTAAAAATGAGTTGGATTGCCAAAGATTAGCTCGTTAGTCATGGTATGTTTGAACTCTTCTTATATTCTCTTATTTTGATAAAATTCATATGACTTCCTTTCACTGAATCCTTCTTGTTGTATTGTTTGTGGGATGTAAAGCAAAAGAATATGTTCATATCATCAGATGTTGAAAGGGTGTTTTCAACTTGCCTGGGTAATTTTATCACTTTGGATGTCATTTGGATCTCAATATTCTTTATTTGTAAACCAGATCCAAATATTAAAAAGTCTGCTTATCAGTTACATACTTCAAGTCAGCCTTACTACTGCTAAGGCCTAATGTATGGAATAACTGTATTAAATGTACTACCAATGACTTTTGAGGAATTATTGATTCAAAACTTTCTATCACTACACCCATTTTCAGTATCTCAAATAGCACACTAGCCGTAAGATGAAGAGGTGTCGAATACAGCCACTCATCTGCTGAGCTGGCCGAAAGAATCAAGTGAAGAGTCTTTACTCTAAAGAAAGAGCCTATTCCTATTCTAGAAATCCTGCAAACTATTAATCGAAGTGCTTACCAGGCACCACTACAATTGGCAGAAAGTAATTGGCACTGCATCTATACCAATGAATATTTAGCTTTTTCTTAATCCTCTTTTTTAGCACTGACTTACTCACAGGAAGCTGGCTTAGCAGAAAGGTGGACTTTGTGTGTAACCTTAACAGAGAAAAAGAAAATGAACTTTGTCATATGCTTCAATACAAGATTGTGTGCTCAAATACTTGTGCATTATGTACACTTCACATGTACAAGTGTCTTGGTTTAGATACTCCTGGCGTCGCCTTTTGTATTTTTTTTTTTAAATGTCTGATTTATTAATTAAAAGCCAAATTAGGGTTTTTTTTGGGTATTTTTGCAAAGCTTCATCGCAAGGTACGAGTACGACCTTCTTTTTTTCTTCTTTTTCTTCAGTTCTTCTCTGCTTCATTCGCGACCTTTTTTTCTTCTCCTTCGCGACTGCGCGAATGCGACCACGACTGGCTCAGCTCAGGTACGAGTACGACCTTCTTTTTTTCTTCTTCTTCTTCAGTTCTTCTCTTCTTCTCTTCTAGTTCTTCTCTTCTTTTCTTCTTCTTCTTCTCTTCAGTTTTCTGTTTTTTTCTAGAAGTTCTGGAATCTGGAATAAATGTCTCTGCTCTCGTAGACTCGTACTCTGTTTTACGGTTGTAGACTTGTAGTGAATGTTCTGTTCTGATCATCTGCAATCTGCCTATATTTAAAAATAAAATAAAATTAATCCTTGTATAATTATTTCTTTCCTACTTAATCTTGTAGAAGAATAGACTTTTAGAGTTTTAGTGTTGCTTTTCAATTGTTTTATGAATTATTGAGTCATTCAAGTTCTAGACTTTTAGTATCTACAATTAGTTTTTTGAATTGAAACATTTGCTAATATATGTTATTGCTATTGAGATTTTGGATATTTATATATGAAATTAATATTTGAAATTTTTGGTATTAATTGGCGCCTCAATTCAAAAAGGCGAGCGCCTCGCCGCTTGCTCCTTGTCGCCTTTTGTCGCCTTTCGCCGTCCAAAACACTGCTTACACCTGTTTTATACTGTATACTCTATAACCAGGAGGAATTTTTGTTGGATTTGCATTTGATAATGTGTTATCATCTTTCTTTTCAAGAAAAAAAAAAGAGAAAAAAGTACGTGTTAAAATTGATGCAGAAGAACCGAGTGTTATGACCTGTACTTGAATACAAATGATGAGATTTCCTTCTGCTTTTATCTGCCTCTATTTTCCACCAGATGATTTTCGAATGTGCAGCTCCACCAAGCAAATTGAACAGGAAATGGATGAAGAGTTACAAGGAGTGAAGAAATCACTCATTGTTCCAAGGTTAGTTATTTGATTGATTTAGGACAAATTATTTGATTTTAACACAATTTTAGTTGTGAAGACAACAAATATTCCCAATTTTTGGGGGAACAAAATTATAGAGGAATGTTGTATCGAAGAATCCGATTTCAGTTTAAATTATCTATGTGAATGACATTAAGGCATATACTTTGAGCTTGAATGGTTATAGTATCATGTCAATAACATAAAATTAAAAACTTCATTTATGAAAGAAATATATCAAAAGAAACTTTTCCAATACAATAGTAAGTAACAACAAAAACATGCCCAATGTGGTCCCACAAGTGGGATTTGAGGAGGTTAAAGTATACAAGGACCTTACATCTACCTTGTCAGTTAGGGAGGTCATTTCTGAAAGACCCTCAGCTCAAAGAAAACAAAGACACAACATATGAAGATATAAGCAATAGCTGGACAGTAAGAAAATACAGGCATGCGAGACAACAAGTAATAGAAAAATATTAAGATATCAAAAATAATACTAATACCACTTGCTAGAGAAACCAGGTGCAAAACTATCTACTAGTAACCTTCTACCCCAGTCCTCGACCTCCACGCCTTCCTATCAAGGGTCATGTCCTAGGTAAGCTTAAGGCTTGCCATATCCTTTCGGATCACCTCTCCCCAATACTTCTTTGGCCTACCCCTACCTCTCCTCAGTCCCTCTATCGTCAACCTCTCACACCTCCTCACTGGGGCGTCCATGCATCTCCTGTTGACATGCCCAAACCATCTCAGTCTAGACTTCCGCATCTTGTCCGTGGCCACTTCCACCTTGGCATGAATATCTTCATTTCTGATTATATCTCTCCTTGTAAGCCCACACATCCATTTTAATATCTCATTTTCGCAGCTTTTATCTTTTGAACATGAGAGTTCTTGACTGGCTAACACTCAGGCCCATACAACAAAGTTTGTCGAATTATTGCTCTATAGAACTTACCATTAAATCTTAGTGACACCTTTTTATCACGTAAGACACCAGAAGCTAGACTTCATTTTAACAACCCTGCACCAATGCGATGTGTAACATCCTTGTCAATCTCTCAGTTTCCTCGGATAATAGCTCCCCCGGTACTCGGAACTCCCTTTCTTGGAGATGACTTGAGAATCCAATCTCACTTCCATCTCTGCTACACGAGGCACATTACTGAACTTGCACTTCACGTACTCTGTCTTAGTCCTGCTCAATCTGAAACCTTTAAACTCTAAAATCTATCTCCACACCTCAAGCTTGTCGTTAACTTCGCTATGCGTCTCGTCAATCAGTACAATGTCATCAACAAATAACATGCACCAAGGACCTCCCTTGAATGTGTCGCGTCTGAACATCCATCGCCAAAGCTAATAAAAACATGCTAAGAGTCGACCCTCAATGCAACCCCATTACTAGTGGAAAGTGACCCGTGTATCCTCTCCCTCTCCTCACCCGGGTCTTAGCTCCATTATACATGTCCTTAATAGTCCTAATGTACATGATTGGAACACTTTTGGTCTCCAAACATCTCCATAAAACTTCTCCCGGAACTTTGTCGTATGATTTTTCAAGGTCAATAAACACCATATGCAAGTCTCTCTTACTTTCCCACCAATCTTCTTCTGTAATTGATCGCCCCGTCATCAGTGGCGGAGCCAGGATTTTCAGCAAGGGGGTTCAAAATCTGAAAAGTAGACACACAAACTAGTGGAAGGGGGTTCGACATTTACCATATATACATAAAAAATTATTTTAACCATGTATAAATAGTATAATTTTCTGCTGAAGAAGGGTTCGGATGAACCCCCTGAACTCAAGGTGGCTCCGCCACTGCCCGTCATGAAACCGAACTGGTTCTCGGAAATTGAAACCCTCCTCCTTACCCTCATCTCCACGGCTCCAGCAGCCTCTCCCAATCATTCATAGCATGGCAATATCATAGTGTCACTCATAATTTGTAGACGATTGCACAAGTCTGACCAACAATCCAAATTTTCCATTCCCTCTTAAATATGTCCTAAGAAATGAGTTGGAAACTCATAATGCTGATTTTAAAAATAGTCGTAAATAAATGTCACAATTAATTACCTACTGTAATAGCAAAAAGGTAGCCCATACATGAAGCATCCCAGCCCAGGATCATGCATCATCTAGGAAGCACCCAATTGTAATATAAATGTAGGAAAATTTCCTACTTCGAAATTACGGACACTTACTTGTCA
Organism: Solanum appendiculatum; assembly: GCA_018342035.1. Lineage (NCBI taxonomy): Eukaryota > Viridiplantae > Streptophyta > Magnoliopsida > Solanales > Solanaceae > Solanum > Solanum appendiculatum. The sequence goes on along the minus strand of JAGDQO010002433.1, from coordinate 80,739 downwards.
AATAGATGTTAGTAAGTACTTATTTCGTAAATATAATTTCTTGTAGTGCAATTAAACTTTCTTTTCCTGTGGAAAATGATGTAGGTGGCTAATGTCAAAAATTTTATTTGCATCAAACAGAACTGCTTTATACGTTAAGATTAAGACCCTTGCCTGCCCCTAACTATTACATGTCTTGTTTCTGTCTCTTTTTTTGGAAAATATTTACGCCAAATGTACTAGGATTATGTTAACTGCAATTAGTAATTTTCGAAGCAAAATTTGTGTATGAAGCATATATAGGGAAAGAACTAATTATATAATTCTGTTGTGACATGTACTTCATACCATGTTGACATTTGTAGTAACTGGGAATATCAATGGAGGGATATGCTAGTTTGGTTCCAAATCTCTATAATCTACTAGCTAACTATTATGCCTTGAACAGCCTTAGTAACCTGGGTAGTAATACTGATCAGTCATTTATGTGATGTGCTACTCTGTGAAAGAGACAATGAAGATAGAATCCTTTAGGTTTACCTGCAAATAGAATATTAGGTCTAGTTCAGACGTTAAAAAACTGTTGAGACTAGGATTGCTTTCATGAATTTGATGGCTTAGTTAGAAGTTATAGATGCACACACTATTGTTAGAGCAATGATAGTGGAAAAGGCACAAGTCTCTCGTTTAAGATTCAAAATACTAGAAGGATTCTGCATCAACTACAACAACAACAACAACATACCCAGTGAAATCCCACAAAGTGGGGTCTGGGAGGGTAGAGTGTACGCATACCTTACCCCTACCTCATGGAGGTAGAAAGACTGTATTCGAGAGACCCTCAACTCAAGTGAAACAAATCAAAGTAGTAATGAAAAGGAAAAAACCATAGTGAAGAAAACATGACAGCTAATAGAAAAGCAGTGTAGAGCATACATGCAAGGAATAGTAACATCAGCAAATTAAAATAGTGCGATCACTTAAATATCATAAACAACAGATGATAACAAACAACAAAAGAAAGAAACTGTATGAACTTTATTAGTGTCCCCCAGCGTGGCCTTAAGTGTCCTTAATTCACCCTCTCAAAGCTTGCTTAACATTCTTCATTGAACCTCATGACTTTATTAGTGTCCCCCAGTGTGGCCTTATGTGGCCTTAATCCACCCTATCAAAGCTTGCTTAACATTCTTCAATTTGTGATGAAAGATGATGAAGAAATGCCTTGTGCATATGTCCTCCAGCGCTGCCTCACTAAGTCAGGGAAAGTCTCATGCTTAGCCCAAAAATTCAAGAATTTAAAGGACCTTCTAAGTGGAGTATCATCCAAGCTACAAGATATTAGCTAAGGAGCATGATGTGGCTCCTTCTTGATCAATTGTGTGACCTCCAAAATAGGTCCTTTAAATTCTTGAAAATGCATTCATCATTAGATTTTTTGAGTTTTGCACCTATTGTTCGTCTTCCCCGTCACTCCATGTCCAACAACTTCAGCTCCTTTAGGATTAGAATCCTTAGCTTCTGCCCGCAATTGAATCCCAATAGGATTAGGATTAACCGTCCCCTTTCCAGTCGAGGCATCAATTACCTCCACCTATGCTGTCAATTTGCATCACTATCTTGGCTTTCCACTTCATCAACAAGTGCTGCAAATTGTTTCCCAGTTTGTGTAGGAACCATAGTTCCTTTATCAGGATGGGATTCCAACCCCCCGCACATCCACAATTGGACATCTGGAGCATGGACAATATAAGACGGGGTCCCATCATCGGAAATAATGAATTGGGATTGCCCCAAAAGCTACCTCCTGAGGGGAGAATTGCCCAAGACCATATAACGAAACCAAGTGCTTATTATCCCTTTGATGTCGGACTCCAACAAGCCTTATTGTCATCCTTTGCTGAATTTTGTTCTTGAGATCTATGGGCATTAAATTTCTTACTTCTAGCTTCTTGCCATCTCCATTTGTCACTCACATTACTTACAACTTATCCACTCTTTAACACCTTGGGAGGAGCCTTCCCTTTGTCATTTGGTTCCACACTTTTCCCATTGTTCTCAACATCACTGTTGCCTTCACTATTTCCTTGTGTCTCCTCAATTAATTCAGGATGTAAGACTCTACAACCATATTATGCCCTTGTAATTTGCATTCTTTACAATGCTTAGGCATATAATTATACTTAATGTTAATCTATTTCGTTTTTACCTCTCTGGTAGCGCTTCATCACACCATTTGAATTTGCACACTTTGGGAATTCACCAAGTATATTCACTTCAACTTTTACCCTCGCATAACTTGGCCTTGTTTTGTTCTTTGTTGCCATTTCAACATGTAATGATTTCCCAACTGATGGAGCAAGCGAGCAAGGATTCCTTTACAAAAAAATTTAGGAGGCAACATAGGAAAAGAAAATCCATGCAATAGCAATGGCAGTTTCTTCTTCCGAATCAAACCAAGGATCCCACTTATGAGGACACATTTGACAGAAACCATCCTTGGCTTTGAGATAGTAAGCACGCTTCGACAACAACTGGACATAATCTTAAAGCAATGTCAATCAAATAAGAACATGTCTATTGCAATTTGCACAAAAATCTTACAATTCATCTCACATTGCGTAGGAATGATCTTGCACAATTCTTGTATTTCCATCCATCCATACGAGAATTCACCAACAATAGCATATAATAAATTCTCTGGACTACACCTTATCAAAAAAAAATTACTATCACACGATCAACTTTATCCACAGACCAGCGAGCCGTGGGTTCGCCGTGATGGTATACAATAAGTTTAAGGGGTATAGGTTGCATGGTGGGGTTTGTCCTTGGTGTTTTTAGGAGGGTAGCATAAGAGGGGTTCACGGGAGGTTAGGGGGCTGAGTAACCTTATGTGGAGGCTTCCGCCGGCCATATTGTCTATGAAAAGCTTACAAAGAAAGTTGCCTCCAAATCATCTTGTTTGAGAGCTCTCAAGCACAGTGTGGGTGTAGAGTTTTTTTTAATTAATCCTAACACCAAGGCTTTCACTCCCGTGGTGGTGGGTGGTCTGACATAGAACCCTACCTTGTAATTAATAATCAACAAAACAAGAGTACAATGGAGGGGGACATAAACCTTACCTCTGATCTTATGGTGGCATACTAGTCAACTACCATACTAAAGTCTATCAACCAGTTACCATATACTAAAGAAGGTGGAAAAGGAAAGCTAGCAACTACACATGTGCCACACGTGCGACTTCTATGAAAGGACTGTGAAGCAAGATGATGTTCATAGGTTGGTTGGATCTTCCGAATTAGAGTTTCGAACTCTGTCTTTTCCCGCCTGATGATTCATGACACTGATGGTTTTTCTTTTGGCTGACCAAAGAGAAAAGACATCAAGAGAAGATTTCAAGGAATTAACTTACAACTTAGTCTGATACCATGTTGACTGAGAAGAGTGGAGTGTTGTAGAATGAGAAGAAGAAGAACAAAAAATTATTTGGAATCACTTAGCTTGATTATTTTCTCAAGCTATTGGAAATTTTAGTACTGATGTACATATGTTCAAGAATAAGGAGCAATACAAAGAAAACAAATGACGGGCGAAAAATCTTCCAAACTGATTATATTGGTTACTAGCTGATATGAATATCCTCAATTGATAATGTAGTATGTTTACAACAAACTCAACTTATTGACATATTCAACAAGTCTATGCCATCTTAATTTATTTCTCTCTTCCTCTTAATCTATTTTTCTCTTAGCATATCTTTAGGTCTTGCTCAACCTTTCTTTTTATTGGTGGTCTTGCTCAACCTTTCTTTTTATTGGTGGTCTTGCTCAAACTTTCATGGCAATATTTTATTTATCATTCCTTTTTCTGACTTTTTCATCATCCATCTTGACTTTCTTGCAGTACCGTTGATTATCGTACGAAAGTCTTGCTCTTTGATAAGAAATTTTGTACTTCTGAACATAACTTCTTCTGTTATTGGTCTAAAATGCTTTTCTTAGAGAAATGATTTCTTATGACAGAAATAATTTGTTCTACCTAGCTCATCATACTTTAAAAACACATTTGGGAACTCATCTTTTGTCGTACCATCTTGTTATAAATACTAGAGTTTCATGATTCATATTTTTCTTGACCCTCGACATTGATTATCCTTAAATCTTTTCTAGTGTTCATACTAGAATTACAATCTATGCATTAGACTTAAATGTTATTGATATGTGGTTCTATGCTCTTCATCTCAGTAATCTTGATTACGATGACACTCAAGGGTGTGACTGTGACCTAATGGTCAATAAAGTGGGTGTAAATCTTAGAGACTAGAGTTCAAATTCCCAACATAGACAAAAAATACTAGGTGACTCTTTTCTGTCTGCCTGAGCCTTTCTAGAACAATTACCCCTTACCTGTGCTCGTGGGAGGTAACAAGTACCCTGTGGAATAGTTGAGGTGCGTGCAAGCTGACTCAGTTTGAAAAATAGAAGAACACAATTACAATGAGTTCATTCTCCTATTTCATCTACTAAGACCGTTACAAGTGACTTATATAGAGAACTACAGCTGCTATATACTCTAGTAGTTCATCCGTAACAACTTTAAGAAGGGAGTGAGGCAGGACTTAAAGTTCAAAGCTGGGTTAACCTAGAGGACAGGAAACTGAATATACATGAAATTTTTTGTCGCTTCTCATTCTATTAAAGTTATAGTGTGCTATTAAAAACCCTGCAAGAATTAAATGTCTGGATATTATACAACCCTGTGAGAGTTTACTAGAGACGCATGTAAACATATCTGAATATCTATTTCTTCCAATCTGCCTTGTAGCACATACTTGCCAATACAATATTATTATACATTAGTTGGACTTCTTTTGTAGTCTCTTCAATGAGTAGACAAATTGTTTAACTCCGATGGAATCTTTTCTAGTTTGGGTTCTGAACCTCTGACATCTCTTCTAGCCTAGCTGTGGCTGCAAGAGGTGGAATGGAGATAGTAGACACTACGACCAGCATTACAGCGAGTTTACATGACAAGAGCGTCAACATATAAAGATGCACTTAAAGGTTTCATAGTGGGATATCAAGAAGGTATTCAACAAGTCATGGAGAAAAACGAGGACGCTAAATTGCATAAGGACACTTATGCAGCCAAAGGACAATCTTGACCTCCGAAGTAAAAGTTGTGAGTTCTCTTAAATACTCTATACACACTTGACCTTTGGACTTCTGTATAATTACTGATGCTGTTGTGGTTTGCTTTCAGTATGTAGTGGGGAAATGGGGGAAGGAGATTACATCGCAAATGGTCAATGTTCAGCTCATTGAGGCTCTTGTTTATAAAAGTGATTTGGCTTGACATCAATTGAACCTCAACGTGTAAGGTCAAGATCAAATACATCTATCTAATGTGCTCCCTCACCAAATGCATGTGGGAAGGGAGTTGTCATTTGAGCTTTTTAGTTGCTTTTTGGAGTAATTGGTGGCTTGAAGTTAAATCTGTAGTTTGATTTCAAGTTTGGATGGAGGAGGCCGGACTAGACCAAAACAGGTCAGGTGAGCCAGGACTGGATGTAAGATAGTTGAAAATGACTTCCACCCAAATATTGCCTTCTATTTGGTACTTTATTCCACATAGTATGTGCTGCAGATTCTAAAGCAAAAGCATATAATGATTTAGCCCTTGAATCTATCATCGAGGTGTCTTGCTCGGTGTCTAGAGTCTCCTCTGATAAAGTTCGGTCATCTCTTGCCATCTTTATTTGACATGCCATCAGCTTTCCATTAGGATAGTCTCAGCACTTGTAGTTCCGGACCCATCTGTGACTGTTTGTGGGTGTTCTTATTAGGTATATGTTGGCGGGGTCATGGAATTGGTCGCTTGATTGAAATCTGTCAAGCACATGGGTCTTCATTTGAGCACATTGTAATAAGAATCTTCTACCATGTCCGATAAATTATAGTTCTATCATCATCGTGGATCCTACATAAGACTGAATCAGGAATTATTCTATGTTTCTGTAGTGCATGTACTGTGATTTTGGCCTTATTCTCGACTGCTAGCTTCAATTATTATATTTGTGAAATAGATGCAAATACTGGTTTAGAGAATACCAAGTCATGTGATTTTATTATCCTATCAAGAGTTGTCTAGGTACATTCTCTTGGTATTTATCTGATTGAAACGACACAATATGATCCACTTGCATGTAGAAATTGTCAAGAGCATACTACAAATGTAGAACTTGAGGAAAACTAATGGAAGAAAATGGTCCATTCTGTTATTAGATGTTTTGTTACTGTGATGATTGACTATTATTGCAAGAGGAGTCCATTCAATCTTGTGATAAGCCACCACCTCTATTTTGTATGTGTATCTAGTGATACCCTCCCACTTGCAGGAGCACTAAAATCTTGCTGAGAGTCCTATAGGGTATCTTTTTTTTACTTGATTCTTAATGGTCCACTGTTGACATAAAAAAGTAGTACTGATACTCTTTTAACTTTTCATCTTTTGGTTGATTTGTTCAACTAGGCATAGTGTTATATTCTTTCCAATTCATTTGCAACTTGTGTTTTGGACATGTGACCAGAATGAAAAGCCTGCAGCCTGTGCTATATGGAAAGTGATGGACATGCTTCCAAAGACGTATTCATGTTTCATTTGCAGTGCCTTTGTCCTCAAGTTATTCCAAAGTAAGTGTTTATTATTCCATATGAATTTCGTAGAAAAACATGGACGCATATCTCACAATTCAGATACAGAATACGCATTTACCTAAAACATAAATGTATCTGTAGTTTGGAGTAATTGCTTGCTGGATAATACGTGAATGAACTCGTACATCTTTGATAAAACACTAGAATTTTTGAAGCATTTAGGATGGTTTCTAATGTCAAAACAGAAAATGACAATATTGGAATATCAGCAGATAATTGCTGACCATCTTGCTACATCTTTTCTTTAAGTAGACATTGAGGGATGCACAAAAAAAATTAAAAATTGAATCTTGGACCTAATTCTACTCTAAAGCTAATTGTGAGGATTCTCCAAGACAATATAAAAATATTGACTACTTCCTTAGAAAGATGTAGTTGAAGATTTAGAGAATAAGAAAATGCTTAGAAACAACAAAGTTATGGTGCCAGTGTTATGACAAGTAGAGACTTGTAAGAATATTCAAATACAAACTACAATTATACTCTTGAATAGCGCTCCATACCAGTCGGTTTGATTTTGAAGATTATCAGTTAAGAACCATTAAGATATCGATTATCTGGTTATTTGACTAATGTTGGTGACAAATGAAACTTACAATTCACAGAGGTAAGATTGATGAGTCTTTTCATCAGATTTTCATATGAATCATGAAAACACCAAAAGTACAATGTACATATACATACTACTACTACTACTGTTGAACAAAAAGTATTCTGCCATTGCATCAACATGTGAAAGAAAAGCAGTTAAACTGTTAGTTGCCTTTCAAGAGTTGGCAAAGAACATTTTTTTGTCCTCCTAAATGACTAATGGGCTTTGACAGACATCCATCTTATCATCAATAACAAGACTAGTCCACCACCCACTACCACTACCATCACCACTTGGTAAAAGAACCATCTTTCTTCTTCCTCTTACTATTACTATCCTTCAGTTTTGGTCAAATGTCATGATTATGATGAAGCCCTCTTACAAAAATCTTCAGGCAGAATCTCCACAGTAACAACCAAAATACAACAACAAACCCGACGGAATCACACAAGTGGGGTCTGTAAAGGATAGAGTGTACGCAGACTATATATATTCTTCCATCTGGTCAGCTATAATCTGATGGGCCCACAAACACCCTAAAGTCTCTTTCAAAGTTTCATCTTCAATATTTTCATTCTTTCAATTCCCTCTGGACTTGGAATGGATGTTAAAAGTTTTATGATATACACTACCTTTTTCTAGGGGAAGAAAGTTGCCAGAAAATCTGGGATTTTTTCCCTTTTTGGATTTCTTTTCCTATTTTTTCAAGAATATTTTTTAAAGAAAAAAAATTCCAAGTGCCTGTAATAGTCAATCCTGGTTGTCAAATCTACAGATCTTATCCCTGGTGATATCTCATCTGGTTGACATCTCTTGAGAAATTCATATCCTGTTACAACCATACAGTACAATTATTATCAATCCCATCTTTCATAGAGGTTTGAGCATTCAAAAGCTATAGAAATAAATAAATGAAATTAATAAAATAATATATACCAGCAGTGGACCATTTGGTTATTTGGTGGCTCAGTTACTAATAAATTGTTTATCATCAATTCTGTTTATACAAAACAAGCCTCAATTTGAAGAATCAAGAATAGGTACATGTTTAAAAGGGTTGAAAGCGTCATTAAAAGGAGATTATATTATATATAAATTAAGCTTTTCTGTCTAATAATCTATATAAATTAAGCTTTTCTGTCTTTATCAGAAGCAAGACATGTGTTTCATGCTGATTCTAAACATACCACAATAAAAGAGACATTTCGTGGCAATAAAAAATACTATCATTATATTCACACTCGCTAAATTCTTTAGCGGTATTTGTATAGAATGTAAGTTATTAATACCTATATTTATTATTACCATTAAATAAAATATAATGACACTTATATTATTGCGAAATCATTTATTTGTTGTAGTGAGAATGTCACTACTCTCCTACTGATTTTTTGACCTCTAGTCTGAGCCCTTTATAAGAAAATAGATAAAAGAAAATTTGACTTCAATAATGAATTGTCACTTTCAAAACTAAAAAAATAATGGAGATTATATTAAACTAGCCTAAGCATTATCTTTGGAAACTTACTAGATGTAGTTTTATTGTATAAACCTAATTTTGAAAGTTAGGGTCCCAAAGTCTTCAAACCTAAAAAAATATGGGGTGGAAAAAGAATAGTATTGAGATTCAATCAATCACAAGAAAAAGTAATGTGTATTGTCACTATCCAAGCTTAAAATGGTCCATTGCAAAGTAGCTTAAGTCTTTGATATGTTTGGTGTTATTTCAAGATATTCTTGAATGGCAAAGTGTTTGGTTTGGTTGTAAAGTAGTACTTGATTCTTGGTGGTGACTACCAAAGTTGACTATATAACATGTTAGTATAGTTTAAACTAAAGGTGTGTCTAGCCAAAAGGCTATTCTTACTATAGAAAAAAAGGTTTTTTCCATCGCGAAATAGTGAAAAATTTGTAATATAGATCATGATTTTCTCATTCATTTTTCATCGAACCACTCACTAAAAAGATGCATAGTGAGAAATAAATTCTCACTGAAATAGTGAGGAACTCTCTTATTTTTTCATATGAAAACATTACTATTTTTTCACTGAATCAATTAAAATATCTATCGAAATAGTTACCAAACATTTTTCAGTGGTGAAATAGTGATTTTTTGCAGTGATTCAACTTGACCCTCTTTTTTATTTGAACTAAATAAATATCATTAGGTACATTGTAGTTTGCTATCTTTCAAGTTTTTTAAATTACAGCTATAGGAGTTTGGACCACATACCCCCCCCCCCCCTCCTCCCCAAATAAAATAAAAAAGAAGAAAAAACCAAGTAGGTCACATGAAATGGTTGACATGATAACATACTATATTATTAAAAGGCATGCCAGTCTTAGCCCCCAGGGTATTTTCATTTCACACGACTCAACAGGTGTAACAAAAGTAGGAAAAGAAAACAAAACATGAACAAAAAATAAAAATTACTCCCAAAAGTTTTAACTTTTATCATCATTTAAAAAAAAAAAAAAATTTGAACAACTAAGTAAGTAAAAAATTTGATTGTTTCCAAAAAAGAACATTACTTGTTCAACTAGACTATATACTATAAACATAAGATTTTGTTGTTGTTCTTGACTGACTTTTACTATGTCTTTTTCTGGCTTTAACTAATCCACTTGTTATGTAGATACTAGTTTTAGAATTAAATATTACTACAATACAGTATTACTTATTATAACTAGCTTAGGGTAACTGTAGAGATTTTTGTATGTATTTGTCTCAGTAAATGAAACAGGAAAATCATAGTTGAAAATTGAGACTAGTCACATCTTTAACTATTTTCTAATTAGTCTAAAAAGAGAAAATAAAAAACTTTTCATTGATAAAATAATTAAAGAGTCATGTACCTTGTGATTGTGATGGTTATTATTATAGGAAGAAGCTGGAACAGCAACATGAGGCTTTGAATACTGGAATTGGTATTGATAATAGTGTTGGTTGGTTTGACCCTGATCATGGTGGTGGCTCGATGTAGAAGAGCCACCACCATCTGGGGTCGGGGGTGGCTCCGACCATGATGACTCATCGGCCTCGCATTCCAAGTTAACCCCAAATAACCTCACGTGTCTTCTTGTGTTATTGTTTGCACTAGTTGTTGTTTGGTTCTGCATTGCTCCTCTCCCTATATTTATGTCACAAACAAATAGGAAACGGTAAGTGGCAGAATAGTCTTGCTGTCATGATTTACCGAGATTCAGCCCTTTGTAGCTCTGATTAAAAATATGGACATTTGCAAGAATCTCTAAATAAGATACACAAAACACAAAATAACAGTATTTGTTTATATATGCAGGTAGGTAGCTAGTAGTCTCTGCCACTATTAGAAAAAAATAGCTAAATAATGTCATCATCTTTGTTACAAACCTACAAAACAAACTTTCTGCAATGTGACAAAATACAACACTTTGCAACATGTATGGCCACCAAGATAATAAATTGAACTTCTTTTTTCACATTAAAAATAAATTAAAATTTTTTCTGCATTCTTCTTTTTTAGGGGGGCTGCTATACATATGCCATTTATAACAAAAATAATAACATCAATTCTAAAATTAATTATCTCCAATGTATTTGGAAAGTGTACTAATCTAATCTGTCAGTGTATAAGACAGAAAAGGAGTAGAAATTAAGTGACTTATATATAGCTCAAAATTACTCATAGGGTTTGTACATGGATAATGTAGTCAGGGGCGAAGCTACTGAGGATTCAATCGATGAAAATTTATAATATTTATATATGGTTAAAATTATATTTTAACGAAATGTAATGTACATGTGAAGAAAATGATACCTGCATGAAGACAGTCAGGTTGGTATGGAAGACCTGCACCTGCACCTGCACCTGGATAAGGATGCCCACCGTAGTATACGTGGGCCCACCCACCTCCACCACCACCACCTATATTTCGAGCTACCGCTGCTGCAGTGCTATCGTGGACTGCAGCAGCAGTAGCGGTGGAGATGGAGGCGGAGGTGGTATTCCTCCGCCTCCACCCAATGAACAACCGGTCAGTATCTGACCGGTGTCGGTCAAACAAAACAATATCACCAGCATCAAGTCGTTTTTCCTTAACAAAACGGCTCCAACCTTTAGTCAATACATAGCTCTGGCTACTATTCCAATAAGAATATCGAAATCTCCATGATTTGCCTGACTCGTCCTCAAAACTCAGTAATAATCCCTTTTCAGTACCGCTCTCATTGTTATTGTTATTAGTTTTATTCCCGCTGAGAGGAAAATACTTCTCAGCGTGCTGTTTGGGGATTACTAACCTGTTAAGCTTTCCAACATCACTCGGAGTTAATGGTTTCTCAAACAAATGATCTCTTGGAATTTCTTCGAATTTATCTTCACCTTGTCCTAGCTCATAATCTTCGTTATTAGTATTGTTGCTCATATTGTTGTTAAGGTTAAACTCAAACATATTTGGGATTGAGGATTGTTGTTGTTTGGTCCACCAAAATGTTTCTGAAGAAATATGGTTTATGGACATTTCTCAGAACACAAAAGGGAGATATATAAAAGTATATTTTTTTTAATTTTTTTTTTTTGCAAAAATGATTTAGGTATTTAAGGGGGGGGGGGAGTTAAGGGGCAGGTAGATAGAGATGTAAGTACGAGAGTACTTTACTTTAAGGTATTTGCGTGAAAAGAAGAAGAAAAATCAATCATTATATTCAGTGCAATTTACTGGGCAGCTGCCAAGTACATCACATACCTTGTCTTTTTTATAAAGTTTAGTAAGTAATTAAACTTGCAATATATTTATACTACTTATACTAAAAATACACAGACATATTCCTTTTCTTTTTTTTTAATTTATCCAATTTCAACTTTACACGTTCTTTAAAAAATAATGCTTCATATAAATATTTTATTGGTTTTTCAAATATAATTTGAGTTGAGGATATTTCTAAAATAAAATAATTACTTTTTACAAGATGGAATAAGTTTTGTGTACTCTTTTAACACTTTCTGAATTCAATTTGTGAAATTACATTGAATATTTAATTTTTGAAGATGGTCTGATACTAGATTTAAGTGACCAGTTCAAAATGTTACTACTAGTTTGTAAACTCTTTAATTATTTTTTTTGGTAAAATTAATTAATTGTACTTTTTCATGTGGATCCCTTTGAAATGATTCAAAAAAAAAATTTCCTATGTAATTATGTACTAGAATATGTAAGACTCACGGGATTATTCACCTTTTTTTTCTTCTGAGAAAAAAAAATGATATAGTTTATTAACGAGTGAAGGAAGCAAAAATATAAAAGATGAACTGGTGGCACTGAAATTGGCAGAAAATGTATCTTCGTATGAATCTGGGGAATAAGAAAGAGATTCTTTTTCTTATAGCTATTATCATCATATATTGCAGACGGCAGTAGTCGTCGAAATCAGAATTTTAATTTTATAAATTTTAAATTTTATAGGAGTAACCATGATTTTGAAATTTAATAACAACTATGTTCTAAACGTAATGTTTGTACATAGTTAGTAAATTTCTTAATAAAACTATACTTTTTAGATAAAAATTATTGAATTTGACTAAAGCCGGACTTCTAATTCCGCCCTGGTAGATGAGTATAATTCTGTGAAACACAGGCCATGTTACTATGTTTGCTGTCTGGCTAAGGCATTTGTGCTTAAACCAAACAAACAGATCATGAAGTGAGTAGGCCAACCCAGCTGACACTGTACCACTTCTCTACTATAGACTCCAGGGTTGGGTGGGTGGGTGGGTGGGTGGGTGGACAAACATGCTAAGTTTTTATCTAAATATAATGTACTGTCCTATCTGACTTGTTACTTTATTCGTCTCAATTTATATGATTTTTTTTAACGTCTAACTTACTGGATGTGATTTATTATTTTTTTAATCATTATTAAAAGGAACGACATATTTTTATATCTAATAATAATTTAATATTAAAATACTTATTTTATCCTTAATAAAATAATTTATAATCACATTTTTTAATGATCATAATGTTCGGGCCAACTTTTGTATACCTCGATTAATTTTATGGGATACTTGTCACCTTCCTTTAGCAACAGGTATAAAGTATCTCTGACTATTTAAGATTAAGTCAGATGGGAAGAATTACCTAATATTTTTTCATCTTCACTGAGTTTAGAATCTAAGACATCAGGGTTCTTAACCACTTTATTGACTACTAGGCTACACCCTTAGGTGCTATAATCACACTTATTTTTGCTAACAAGTTCCAAATTATTTTTTTTAATTTCGTGTCAAATAACATCACGTAAATTAAAACAAAAAAATATACTATCTTTCTTTTAATATTTTGAAATAAATTCAATTTTCATTGGAAATGTGATTTGCATATGATGTGAATATAAATATCTGAAGGACTAAATTGTTCATATTATTATTATCATTGTATATGTAAGTTAAAATATTTTCTGAAAATTAGACTCCAAAATTTAATCTAATAAAAATATGAATCATGATTCATGACCCACACCACCTTATTTTGAGCCTGAGGCTCGTACGGTAAGTTTTTGCACCTGATGCGCCGCATAGTAAGTATCTTTGTAATAATAACCTAGGACCACCTAAAAATAATTGTCATACCAACAATTAGAAAAGTAAATGTATTACTTACTACTGAAAACATTTAATATCCACTGCTATAAAATGATTTTTAATAATAATCTTTGAGAGTTGCATTCAAATCTATTTTCGTATATTTCAATTAAATTTATAAAATATTTGTAATTTTTTATTAGTAGTAGATATCAGATAAATCTATACGACAAGGCTAGAACAGATTAAATCATTTAATCGTTAGTTATGTGATTTGAGTAGGCTATTACCATTTATATATACTCACTCATATATTCTTCTTGTTTTTTTTGGAGTAAATACAAAATTGAAAAATAAGCATGCTATATATGGTCCCCGTTGTTTATTTCAACACGCTTATCGCCCACACATTTTCCTTTTCCCTTTGTTTTTGTCTATTTTTTTGGGGGGGTGTGGAGGGGGGGGGGGGAGTTGGGGGTGTTAGCCTAAGACACTTTTTTACATGGGGAATTTGAAAGGTAGATAGTATTAATTTTGGAGTTACGTGTAGGTAGGGTTGTTCAAAGTTTGAATCGAAATTAAGAATTTGAATTGAAATATTTGATTCAGTGATTTTGATTATTCTTTTTTTTCTTACATCAGATTATCAATTCTTAATGGTTTAAGATTTTTCTTAACGGATTAATTAATAACTTGATAGTAAATTAATAAATTATATTGATGTTATTCAATATATAAAGTCCTTAACTTAGAGTTTATTTTCATACTTTCATTTTTGTTTGTCTTAGACTCTCAGTTATTTTGTCATTATTTCCTTTTGAGTAAGATGTAATTTGTCAACTCATGTGTATGATTCTCATTTGGTTTGTCACTTTGTTTCTAAGTGATTTTCAATCTTTTTTGTGTGTGTAAAATCTTAACAGTTAAATCAATAATCGAACTAATAAACTAATATTTTTCATAACAAAATTTAACATATCTATAAATTGATAATCGATAGAGTCAGTAGTAAAATAAATCACGTGCATGACAGCAAACATTATTGGCGTTTGGCCATTCCTAAGTTTAATTTTATGATGATGAGTATGAGCTAAAGAAGAAAACAAAATAAATTGAAGAGAGAAATAATGAGATGTTATTAATTATGAAGATGATGAGATAAGATTTGTCCAATGAGAACAGAAAAGAGAAGGAAACCGCCCTTTTCTTCTTTAGAATTCGTGTTTCAATTCTCTCCTCTCATTTTCCTCTAATTATTTGAATTTAGATTTGAACTTCTCTCTCCTATCTATTATTTTTATTTTTATAACATTTAAATTAATTTATATGCAACTCAATTTATTTCATTGAATATATGTATGTATGTTTCTGTCAATAGGTATTTGGTATCAAAATTTTGTAGACAAATAAAAATATTAATATAGATTCTAATATATATATAGCCAAAAATCTATTCAAAAAAGAGGTAATAGATGATAGTTCTGTGCGACATATAGTCAGGAGAATTTCAGTTCAAGAAGGAGATAAGGAAGAAATGATCGAGAGATATCTAGAGGAAGTAAAAAGAAATTTACTTCATTCAATCAACCAATATGATAAATCAGACACTTCAATGAGAAGCGAAACTAGCAATGATGATATAGTTGCGACAGATTCTCAGCCGATTGAGCCAGAAGAAATATTGGCAGAAAGTTCCTTGAAAAGGGCAGAAAAATTGATTCGAGCAATCAGAGGAAAAGAAAAACCCAGATGTCGAGCCCATTTATGTAGATAAAGTTTATTTTTTTTCTATTTAAAGAACCTTACCTTCTTAGTTAGAGGGCAAGCTTTTTTCAGTTTAGTTTTTTCTCTCTCTCTAGTTGTAAACAATCTCTTGTACCATATCTCTAAAAAATATATAAAATCTTCAACTTTGAAGGCATCTGGTGGATCTCAAGCTTAAAGGTATTAATTTTGTTTTCTTTTAATACTTTATATCTCTTCTAGCCTGGACGATGTCCGGCTAAGTTATTTCATATCTATGTCGAATATCTAACTTCTGGGCTGTGTTAACCATGAAGATAATCTAGACTCAATCTAGGTGTAAAAGAGTTTTCAGTTCCGGTTGTTTTGACTTGGTTCAGAGATGGTGGTACAGTCAGATCTTGATACTATTCTTGTTGGCTCCATCTAGCTAAGCCAGGGGAGTAAGTCCCGATAAATGTGGAGAAAAAGGGCAATTTATTTCCGGTCAGAAATTGCTAGATACATGGGCTCTCTTTTTATAAGCTTATCCCAGAAATTATTATAAAATACTCTGTATAAGCAAGGAATCTGCTCTTGTGTAAACCCAAGCTCCGGAGTCCATTTATGAATCCAAGAAATAGAAAATTCGATAAAGAAATAAATCTGGTCAATATTTTCCAAGTAGCAGATATGATCTGCATGATATAATTCAGTTAACTGCGGTGATACTTTAACCCATTCTTTATATAATTTTAAAAATGGTTCTGGCAATATTTTGACCGTTGGACCGTGGTATGACCACCATCTTAGAAATCAATTTGGGATGCTCTGTTCGAATATCTTCGCACATATCTTCACAAACCAAGTATGTTTGTGTCTATCATTGTTGTAATAGAGCACTTTATCAAATGCTTGCACATAATCCCAATAAGTAAAATTTATGCGTGTTTTGTTAAGACTTATCTGTCTTTCGTTCATGGTGGAAATTCCCCAATCTTCAATAGATATAATCTGTTTAATGATGATTTTCGAGAAACTATGTTCCTTAGTATTATATCCTGAGAAGTGTTGAAATTCTGCACTTACTGTATCTTTTAGGATCGTTTCATAATATGATCGGGTTTTATATGATTCACCCAGGTAATATAACCCATTTAATAAATACCTTTGGAATATCTTCCAAGGTTCATTTTTTCTCTGAATTTCTGAGTTTTCAACAAGAAATATCACTTTTTTGTTGATTACCTGTTCAAATGACTTGATATCATCATTGTCATCTTTGGCAATTGAAGCAAATGTATCACTTTGCTTTTGAGCTGTCAAATATGCTTGTAATTGAGCATATAATGGGCTATCTTCTGGAATATCTTCCAGATTAATTGAAGAACTTGCAGAAGATTGAGGTATTTTCATATTTACCAATTTCTTCTGTCCCAATTGTATCACTGGGGAGCTCGTGGAGGATCCGTATGACGACCCTGAAGATCCTTGTTGCTGTGGGGATGATCTTCCCCCTCTGCCACGTCTTCTGCCTTTAACCCAAGGCGGGTTCATTCTGCAGATATAACAAAATTTATTATTCTGATAATTCCTCATAAATAAAATTATCTCTGACTTCCTCGTCTGACATTCCATATTCTTCATCGTCAAATATAGAGAATTTCATAAGATCATCCATGAGTAATTCTATGATAACCTCTTTTATATCACGAGGTAAACTTATAACTTGAAGAATCGCAATTAATAAATCGTTATTTAAAAACATATTGTAAAAAGAGGGGTTTATCATTGTAAATATTCTCTTGATAAGAAATCAGGAAGAGAGTTATCAACTCCCTTTTTATAGAGAATCTCAAAGTCAAAAGGGGCTAATTGTGCTTGCCACCTAGCAAAAATTAACTTAAAAGCATCATGCTTAAAATCTTTATTAAACATAAACTTGACTGATTGAACATCAGTTTTGATCAAGAACTTTTGATTATATAAATCATCTTGAAATTTTAAAACACACTTAACAATAGTAAGCATCTCATGAGCCACAGTTGCATATTTTTTCTGGGCTTCGGTCCATTTCCTGGAATGAAATCTAATTAGATATTCAGTATTATCATGAGGATTGATTTGTGTTAAAATTCCCCCATAACTGAGATTAGACGTATCCGTCTCAATAACATTTTTCCAAGATGGGTTAGCAAGAGTAAGACAAGGCAAACAAGTTACTCTTTGTTTTACCCTTTTTACCAAGGTAGTATGACTGTCAGACCAAGTTATAAACCGGTTCGATTGGAGAAATATGATTTATAACTGGTAACCTTCTCCGATCTGAGAACGAATGTCTGGAAAATATAGAAGACTGATCATCAAATTTATCAGTTGAACTGTTATCAAATTGAATACTAATCCTTCCATCAGGATTCTGAGAAATATGAGAATATTCAGTATTACTAATTTCATTCGTTAATTGTTCAGGAGCAATAACTGAATTCAGAGTCTAAGTAGAAGGAAAATCGATTTCATCCCACAATATTGTCCTTCTTGTGGTTATCTTAGAATTGATTCGAGCAATCAGAGGAAAAGAAAAATAGTAAAGCAGCCTGAGAGACCCATGAAACAGTAGAACTACTGTAACAAAGCACTAGAAACAGTGTAAGGACCCTTTTGGTACTAGAATCTCCATGTTCCATAAACAAAAGATGTTCATATCTATATCAAATATTTCCACTTCTTTAAGCACATGTTTACCATGAAAATCCCTAGGCTCTGATACCATTTACAGGATCTGGTCATCGGGCGGTAGTCCACCATGACAACATAGATCTAGCAATTGAAGTACCCGTACAAGGGACATACAACAGAAGTATAAGAGAATTTTCATCTAGTTTTAATGATTGTATGGAATTAGGGTCAAATCCCTTTTTACCCGAGCAAGGGGTCTGTCAAGATCTGAATACATATTCAAGTTAAGCCCATGTATCTAGCAGTTTCTGACCGGGAATAAATTGCCCTTGTTCTCCACATTTATCGGGACTTACTCCCCCGGCTTAGCTAGACGGAGCCAACAAGAATAGTATCAAGATCTGACTGTACCACCATCTCTGAACCAAGTCAAAATAACCGGAACTGAAAACTCTTTTACACTTAGATTGAGTCTAGATTATTTGATATAGATATGAACATCTTTTGTTTATGGAACAGGGAGATTCTAGTACCAAAAGTACTAGGCTACAGGAGGTAGATATACCTCAGAATTTGGATTTGTTAAACAAATGGACGATTCCTAAAGTCTCGATGAAGATTGTTTATGATTATGGTTGGTTTGATAAACTGTCTTCTAAGCAATTGATAAAAACTACTGAGCAATCGATTGCTTTAAATTCTTCTGAACAGACTATTCGTTTGTTAAATGAGCGTGATATTAATTTATATAGAAATCAGTTCAATTTTATGCATATTGACATGGTGCAAATTGCTTTTAAACCTCTAACTCTGAAAGGGTTACCTAAAACTTTCATGGCAGCTTTGCGTGATGCTAGAAAATTATAATTTTAGACAATCTCTGATAGGTTCGATAGAATCTACTGTTGCATATGTTCCAGTGTATTTCAATACTCAGCCTAATTTGCAATTATCTCTTTCGGATGTGAATATTCTTGATGCTTTAACATTAAATGTGAAAACGCATGGTTATAATTATGCGCCAGGCTCAGAGCTTTTATGTTTGTCTTATAGAATTTATTATCGACTTTTGTCAACTTTGAATCTAAAGTGCAAATTGTATGACACTTCGCAACAAACAGTGTTAATGGAAACCAACTTTACGAAGTCTAAGACAACCACAAGAAGGACAATATTGTGGGATGAAATCGATTTTCCTTCTACTTGGACTCTGAATTCAGTTATTGCTCCTGAACAATTAACGAATAAAATCAGTAATACTGAATATTCTCATATTTCTCAGAATCCTGATGGAAGGATTAGTATTCAATTTGATAACAGTTCAACCGGTAAATTTGATGATCAGTCTTCTATATTTTCCAGACATTCGTTCTCAGATCGGAGAAGGTTACCAGTTATAAATCATATTTCTCCAATCGAACCGATTTATAACTTGGCTCGAAATCGTGCTGCTTCTCTTCATACTCTGTCTACTATAAAACCAGAGGGAAAAGCTACTGAGGGAATAAAGGTTGACCCTCGAACTAACATTGTGCAGGTGGTTAATACGCAGGGTGATATCCTCACTGCTTCTCAAATAGGTGATATACCTACGAATTCTGAGATGGGATTCGATCCGAATAATATTTAAATGTTTTCACACCAAATTGATTTTAGTCCTGGTTCTCAGGCAAGAAATTATATTTAGAAAGAATTTTTTGATAAAAAATGAAACCAATTTAAAACTTGGTTATTTAATACTTATAGCAAAGAAGATCTTCATAATATTTCTCAAGAGTTTTATGAAACTTGTGCTTTACATAATCAAATTATGTATTTTGTATCATGGTTCATAACCACTTATCTTCCTTTATATATAAATGTTTTAGAAAGATCTTATAAAGATGGGAGTGGAAATATTTGTAAAACCATTTACCCTCCTCAATCATCCTTTATTTTACCTAATAATACATGTATTACTTTTGAAGCATTTCAAAGATTTATTGATAAGGATGTGGCAGGTATAAGTATAGCAGAAATAAATAAAATTATTTCGCAAAATAATTATTTAAGTCTTTATGTAAAAATTTTAGGAGAACATATTAGCTCTCTTGATAAAAAACTTGATGAGTTAATTCTTTTAATAAAAGAAATTAGTAATAGCAAAAAAACGTCTGATGTGGCCTCAACTTCAAAAGGTATTTCAGATGCTCCAGTTGCCCTTGCTAATATTCAACGGCCTCTGAGATTCAGGGTTTTAAATTCAAATCTTTAAATGATTTAGAAGAACTTCTTGATGCGAAGTTTTCAAAATTAAATCAAAAGTTTTCAGGATTAAGTTTAAAACCAAGCAACATTTCTGAAGATTTCGCAGAAAAAATTGAAAATACTTTTGATCATAAAAATGAAATATCTTTTGAGTTTAATAAACTCAAAGGGTTTTTAAAAAATAATAATGGATATGCTGATAAACCTTGCATGCAAACTTATTATTATCCTCGACCGACCCCTCAAGATGTTCTAATTGAAGAACGAGATTGGAATCAGTCTAATACTTCATACAGTGGGTCTAAGATTTATGAATGGAATCTTGATGGATTAACAGATAGACAACTCACTATCCTAGTTCATCGAATGCTTATTTATGCCACTATTTGCATAAGTGTTCAAAACACAGACAGAAATATCTGCAAAATGATTATTGCAGGCTTTACTAGTCAATTAAGAGGCTGGTGGGATAATTATTTATCCATGGAAGAAAAGGCGATGGTAATAAACGCCAGGGCAACCACTGAAGGTGTTGATAACCTATATATATATATATATATATATATATGTTACTTTTTCTGTTTTAATTTAAGTGATGTAGTTTAATTTAACATGGAGTTCAAGAAAGATAGAAAGAAAAATTTATAAAATTTGTGATTTTGAATAAGTTATAAATATTTTGTGGATATAAATCATTTCATTAATGTTTGGTTGGGAACAAGTTATTCAGGGGTTAATTATCTTAGTATAAGTTATTCCATTTTGTATATGGGATAACTTATCCCATCACTAAGGTATAAATGGTGGGATAAATAATCTAGGACTGTCTAATATCTTTTATCAAACGCAAGATAAAATAATACTTTATTTTAGTCCTGGAATTTGAGAAATCCTTTTGAACAACCCGTTATAATATGAAAGCCTTATATTGTGAAATTAATTCATCAAGTTGATGATATAATTCATGGGCGTTTCAGTAGACATTATACGCTTACACAACAATTTTATCTTATACCTTATACCAAACGATTCCTTAGAAGAATTAAGATTTTAGAGCTAAATTATTACTAAATATAGAAATACACTATTCATTTTTTTTTTAGAAATTGAATAAAAAGAAAAGTGAATCATATAAATTGAAATATAATATTTTATATTATTGTAGGGGAAAACTGAATGTAGACATTAACTAAAGATTTGGATACAGAGAATTCTGCAATGTTTTGACTCTCAAAGCACGTCGTCAATGGTCATCATTTACTATAAATATATACGTTAATCTTTGAAGAATAAATAAAATATGTAGCAAGTGATCGAATCTATTCATTTCATGTCCACTATACTTGAATAGGTCTCTCCCTTTTTGTACGTGTGTGACAAGTTGGTAGCTACACTCAAGCATTTATTACTATAATCTTTTGAAATTGAGGTTAGAAAGAGATCAATCTTTTGTCAACACATGATATATAAACGTGTTCTTAAGTAAATACTTAAATTTGTATAAGGTTGGACAGATAGATACACACATTTTATATGGCACAATACGAATCAGTTTGAGTATTATAGCTCATCATGCAATTGTCATATAGGACGCGTGTGCCTACTTGTTCAATTTTATACAAGCTTAAGTATCTGCGTGTACACATAACACACCTAAAGTTAAAGAACATAAATATTCAGCTAAAGCCAAGTTAAAGATACATGCATGTATGTATTATGCATTTTGATAACCTTTCATGTTAGATTAGTTATTTCCTTTGTCCCAATTTATACAACTCATTTTCCTTTTTAGTCAGTCTAAGAAAGAATGACACATTTCTATATATAGTAGTAATAGTTTAATTTAGAAACACTCATTTCACTCTTATTGAAATTTTCTATTTCTTAAAATTCGTGCCAAGTTAAATTATATCCTATAAAACGAAATGAAGTGTGTGTGTATATATATACATATACATCCATCTTAAATGCTCTTAAGAAGTTTCATTTTCCATTGATATTGTTGATGATGAGTACAAAACATCAAATTGAACACTTTCTTTTATCTCTTCAACAAAATTAGGATATACTATAGTCTATTCCCACCTCATTTTTCCAGGTAGATTCAGACACCCTTGAAAACGTACGTATGAGTAGTTGTTTAATAGTAGATGTTGGGAAAAAAGACACATAAAAATATAAAATAAAATAAAATAAAATAATTAATTAATTTTAAAATTTGTATAATTGAGGTTGTTGGGAAGCTTTGTGTCTTTCAAATCTCAATATATAAAAACAATCTTGTGTCATCTAATAAGATCAATCATTAACACATATCTCACATGCTCCTTCCAATCTGTTTAATTTTATTTAAAAAGATAAAGTCAAAAACCACCTTCTATCTAACTTAATTTGGCTTCAATTCACGAGCAATAATATTATACATAAAATAAAATACTACCCATCTATATAAGTTCACATAATCATTTATCATTGGAATATAATACATGGAGTGACATGAAAAGTAAAAAAATTAAATGAGCGATTTGTTTGGAATTGAAACGTAATAGTTGAGTTAGCATTAGATTTGAATTGGTTGATCGCTTAAAAATGATTCTTATCTCATCAGTTAGATTTGTATATATATATTCATGCTCTTATTTATTATTTTCTAAAATCTCAAAAACTATCCTTTATGGCTGTTTATCAACCAACCTATCATTTTCATATCGAGGTGCTTGACGATGATGTAGTTATAATAATCCTCTTATGGGAAAGTATGTTTTATTAATATAATAACTAGTTAACTAACAATCACTACCAAAGTATGAGGTTTATCTTTTATTTTAGATTATCATTAATTAAATGGGGTCGTTAAACATAAGAAGGGTGTCTAATGGTGTCAATCTTGTATAAATCAAAACTAATGATACTTATGAAGAATATAATTAATCCACCAAGTAATTTGTTTTTTAAAAGATTTTCTCTATTTATGGCTAGTTAATTATATGTTCAATAATATATATAAGCATTAAAGAATTAAGTACTTACCATCATGAATTGATTAATACTTAATTAATTAAAAAAGTATGCTTGTGAAAGAACTAAGTTTGAATAAATTGCTACTTAATCGAATGAAACTTTTTGAGAATCCAAAACTTAATAAAATAAAATTAAAAAAATCCTTACATGCATATTATATTGTTCATGCTTGGTCATGGAATACATTTCAAATAGTTAGGTGAGGAATCTACCATGTTGTTGAGAGGACTTTTATTTTTAAAAATATGTTGCTAACATTATCTTAAATAAAATATTATTGTCCAAATGGGGTGGAAAAAGACAATATCATGAGATATTTGGGGAAAGTGGTGACTACTCTGCAAAAGTGAGGTGATAACAAGAAATAAATTAAATACTTCAAAATCTAGACTTGTCCAATTTCCAAGTGAGAAAACCTATCTGGTGGGGTATCACCTGTCATACAAATAAAGGTTTTTCTCATTGTAAATTACTAAAATATATTTTTATTAAATCAGTTCGCTGAGAAAATGTATCATAAGAAACAATTTTTCACTAAAATAATGAAAACTTCTTAACTTTTTCATATAAGCTGCAATTCACAATTTTTTTCCTTTTCATATTATTCAATCAAAATATATATGAAAACTGAAAATAGCCACTTAATATTTTCAAGAAAAATTTCGATGAAAAAATAGTGATTTTTTATCACGACACTTACTTACTGACCCCCCTCCAACCTAAATATAATATTTGTATTCTATAATTATTAGAGCATAAAAATAATACTAATAATAATATTACCAATAAAATAAAATAATAATAATAATGTCTTGGGGAATTTAAAATGTAGTCAGGTATACGTGAAATAATAATGACCAAGTCTTTCTTTAGTGTGTTGGCATTGTATTAATTCATTAAAATAAAATCAAATGCATCTTAAAGTAAATTAAAATATAATATTGGATTGGATCAGTGCAATGTAACATATATCTGCCTAAAGATTATATTAGACCAAGAACAATGAATCATAATCTAAACAGGTTGATACGCATCTTCCAATTTAATTAATCACTAATTATTATAGGGATTAAAATAAAGAAGTACTGTCGGTAAATTATATTTAATTGAGCTCATAATTAATAATTATTTGCTGTTGATAATTCATTGGCATCTAATTAAGTAGGTCTACAATTATTTTTCTAAGTACTATGATTATATATTAATAACATGAGTTTTCATCGAAATTAGAATTAAACTTAAGTCAAAGTGTTGCTCTTTGGGTCATTGAAAGCCATATAAATAAATAAATAATTAAAAGAAGGGTACGTTGGGATTAGAACCTAAGTATATAACTATATATCAAAATCAAATGCTACTTACTTCTCAAATCAAGGACCTAATTGCCACTTTATTATGGAAAAAAATTAAATCAAACATGACAAATTATTAGTAGTCGTTAATATTAATCACAGTCATATCATGCCTTTGGAAGAAAATAGTAATAATTGCCGTAAATATATACTATCCTTAAGAACGTGTATAAAATGGTTTTTTTGCTGATGCCTATCAATATAGAACTCATCTTAGAAATTAGAGGGACGTAAAAAGTATATATTAAATCTAAATCATCTTAATTAATTCGAGAAATACGCCACTAACGACCCTCGAATTATGTAGATCAAGTCCAAGTCCTCTTAGTTCGGGAAACACGCCACAAACGGCCTTCGAATCATGGAAAAATCTAAAGAGAGAGAAGAATCAAGGAAAGAACAGAATTGTACTCACAATCTTGATTAATAAAATTATTTCTTCAGATTTTAAAAAAAAAAAAAAGTTCATTAAGCTATCAAAACATATAATACATAGTCAAAGTTAGGTAAATAACAATTATTTTATCTTCTAATTTTAGAAATATCAGAAGAACCTATATATAACTATTATTGTTCAACATTAATCCAAACAACCCAACAAAAATTACTATAGATCTAGTGCAGGGTGAAAAAAATACTATTTTTTATGAAAACATAAACAATTGAATATTCTGACTAGGAATGTGCAAGGAAAAATGCTCTGTCCTTGGATCACTTATAATTTGGGTCAACAATAACAATCAACGTACAATTACTTTTGATATAATATATGTGCAAATTCATAAAAAGTTTGGTCCGGGTGTTTGGACTAATTTTTGCGCCTATCAGCAATAAATATCAGGTAATTTTGTCCATAAAGACTAAGACAGACTAGAAGAATCATCTAGTGATTTTTTTATCTCCACTAAAATTTAAACCTGATACTTGAGAACTCTCAACCACTTCATTGATCACTAGGTCACGCTCGGAATGCATTGCCACTTATTTCTTGTAATTTGGGTATCAAAGGTGGACCTTAAATTTATTTTACAGTGACCATACAATCTGATCAATCATGAAGCTAAGCCGTTATCTTGGACTCTCAGAAATTTAGGAATATATGGAGGAAGAGGGCACGGGTGGAGCGAGGAATTTCATGAAGGATGTATTCGAGGCGTCTGAAACCGTTGGGCTACAACAGTCTATTGTGTCAAGGGTGTCTAAAATATGTTATTTAATCACTTTGTATATCATTTTACTTGTATATAAGGTATTTTTTTCGGACGAAGATTGTCCAATTGGACACCCTGATAACCACGTAGCTCCGCCCCTGAAAGGGAGTGGGCGCATGGACGGAGTTAGTAGGCTGCACGTGGATTTGTTCGAATTCAATAGATTTTTCTTAAACAGTATATATATACAAATAAATTCTTTAAATATATATAAATATTAAATTTAGAACTAGTTATTATCACTTAAAATCATCATTATAGAATTCAAAATCCATAAAATTGAAATCTTAATTTCACTTCTGAATAAGGGATATATCCACAAAAATACCTAGCTCTGTAAAAAATATCTTGGATAGTGGATTATAAAAAAGTTTTAGACCAAGTGTAGTTACGTCTATATTTTTGCTTGATCGATCGATTTTCACTTTTTTTGGTTGGACTTGTTTAATTGATTGATAAGATATGATTTTGATGGACTACAAAGACTTGATGTTCATCAAACAAAGACTTGATGTTCATCAACTATAATGCATCTCAATCCTAAGAAGTTAGTTCAGTCACTTTCTCATTTTATTTTCGATGCACAAAGATTACAAATTGTCTTATATTAATTGTTCAAAATATCTTCTTTTCTTCTTTTTTTTTGTAAAAAAGAAATTTATGGAAAGGTTAAATGGGTAATATTTTGTAAATGAATTGAATATACAAAACTTGATCTAAAAGTTCTAGAAAGGGGTTTGTAAGTTCAAATCAAACTAAACCAATTATGACCTTAATTCACATACAAACGAATAAGATTTTTCCGCCCTAAACCTCGATAAGTCATGAAGGCTATGTGTTTTTTGTTCTTTCACTCAATTCAATCATCAAACATATGATCGAGCTAGGAAAAGATAAAGTTTTGTACATAGTAGAACATTAGAAAAAAGGAATTATAGAAAATAAATAAATAAGAGAAAGCTAATTAGTTATTTAGTGAAGGAAAACATGAAATTAAGTTAAAGTACTTTCACAACAATTGTCTGATAATTCACTAATTCTCATGAGAATTGGAATTTTAAGTTGACAATGTGAAGATTTTTATAGTTTCGAGTTACCATATTTATATGACGAATTGACTTATTTTTTTAGTTTCTCGCCTAGTGTCAGATATCCACGTTGGAGCCTGCTAAATTGACTTTTATATATACATCCGTTGTTTGTTTACTAATTATGATACAAAAAGTTCATATACTATTAAAAGTTTTATTCTAGAGCTCTCAATTAGGACCTACATACATACTGTCACAAATAAATACCCTTTTAATTAATTAAAAACCATTCAGGACCACGTCTAACTATTTACAGCAACTCCATACCCTACTTTTTTTGAGATAGTAAAATTCAATTAAATACCGTGGCGGAATCAAAATTTTCACTAAAAAGATAGAAGTAAACACACAAATTTGTTAAAAGGAGGTTCAATATCTACATATAATATAATTTTTCATCGAACCCTACCTGACGCTGCCCCTTTTTGTACAATATTGAATTACAAACTTTAGCTAGCGTCATTTTTTTTTTGTTTTCCACCCAGTGTCCAGAGTCTATATTGGAGCCCCGACTAATTTGGATCGCGCACTGCATGGGCCATTCAGAAGTGGTACCCCAAACATGATATTTTCTATACCCAGAACTCAAATTCGAGACCTCTGGCTAAGGGTGAAACAGTCCCACCACCACCACAACCCATATTGGTTTACTATTTGAGTTTTTGGAAGAGTATAAATGTGAGAGATGGATGTTATCTTCTTACACAAATTAAATGTTGATATTGTTAGGTAAATATAGGCCATGCTCTATGGAGGTATCTATATATATTAAGTAATATATATATTTGTAAGGAGTAAATTGCACAATGATGTAGGGTATATAGGCACGTACATCCAGTTAATAATATAGAGAAAATACAATTTTGCTCTATTAATTTATATATATGTTTGTAGCACACAATGAAAAAGTGATTTTTGTAATATGCATACATATATATATATATATATATATTCTCTATTATTGTGTGCAATCACATATTTATGTTAGTAACCAAAAAAGTATTAAAAAAATATTAAATCACTATAACAATAAAGAATTTTGTGGTAATTATTAAGTGTAATTGTCGTTATATTATATTTAACGGTAATAATAAATATGAATATTTATAACCAAAACTCTATATAAATGTCGCTAAAGACTTTAGTGACTCTGGACGCTATGACATTAACTCAATTGCCACTAAAAGAAATATATATTACTCTTATCGTTATCCTTTGAGTTTGGTTAATTATTATTTGTGATTTTTTTTACACTTTGATTATCGTTGTATTTTGTTATGACTATTGTTATAATATTTTGCATGATTGTTTTCATTTCCGTTATTTTTTTCTCTATACTATTTTGGATTGTTTTTCTAGAACCGAAACTCTATTGGATAAGATTTCATGCGTACACTCTACTCTTCTCAGATCTTACTT
Organism: Solanum appendiculatum; assembly: GCA_018342035.1. Lineage (NCBI taxonomy): Eukaryota > Viridiplantae > Streptophyta > Magnoliopsida > Solanales > Solanaceae > Solanum > Solanum appendiculatum. The sequence goes on along the minus strand of JAGDQO010002433.1, from coordinate 52,144 downwards.
TACGAAATTACACTGAATATATTATCGTTATCGTAAGAACCACATCTTCTCTTTATCTGGCTGTTTGGCCTGCTTCAGAAAAATGGTCCCTATTTCTTTTAGAAATCATATTATATTTTGCTATTACTACTATTTAATTGACAAAAAGCATGCTGCATGGATCATAGAGTAGGCCCACTTATCTGGGGGCCCACAAAACACTCGGGCCCAATTAATCTCAGCTGCATTCTGCCACCGCCCATTTCTTTCTCCCACTTCTTATACCAACGTGTGTTTTAAATTTTTATTTATACCGCGTTAAAATATTTTTAATCTATGTGAAATTACATAAATGTGTTCGTAATTAATATTTTGATCTAAAAATATATTTGCTATGAATAGTTTGATCCAATAATGTTTGTAATATTATTACTTAATGAGTTAAAAATATCCTCTCTTTTTTTTTCCAATAAAATGACTTTCATTTCCTATTTTAATATCAAAAAAATGTGATTCATAACAATTTAATTAAGTGACTCAATGTAGTTACAACTCTATTTTTTTTAGAAGTTCTAATTGAATATAAAATGGACAGAGTTTTGTAGCTAATTAATGTGTTGGAGCTAGGTAGAGTAGATAAAATAGTAGAAATATAATGAGATGAGAGTGGTTGGAATATATATATTTATCCTCAAGGTCCCATTATATATAAGTGTGGTCCTATTAATTAATTACACTCCAACTGCAACAATTTCTGGAGAAATTTTATTCCCATTCTCTCAGAGTTTTCAATTTTTTATTGTATTTCAATTAAAGTAGAAATATCAAGAGAAATAAAAGATTTAATGATCTAATCAAACAACAATAATATTATAGTTTGAAAGAAAGTAACAGTATCTATTCAAACACTATAGAAAAGGTGTGTTGAATCAAGAACAGATGGTAAATGTCTTTAGTATGAACGCTTTATTTAGTCTCCGTTTATAAAAGAAAATTGACACAATAGGTATGCGATGTGAAGAGCTTTACTTGGAGAAATAGAAGGAACTTGTATTATACATGCAAAATCTGAGAATGTCCCACACAAATATTTTATCATAACGAACATTCAAGAATCAATACATGAAATTTTAATGAATTTTAAAAAAAATTGTATTGAAAAGCAATCTATATGAAACTTCTAACGTGTCAATTCATATCAAGGGTCATGAATATATAATTGCTCAAGATATTATTTTGCCACCTTACATAGAAATCGTTAATATGCCTAATATATAACTAGTTTAATAAAATCGATCGATTTAGACTTGACATTACAGAGTACTAATAGATATCCGTTCAAATATCTTTTGACCTACTTAAATACATTCCATCCAATCCGCTTATTTGACACTCCTGATCATAACAAAAATGTGGTTGCACCAAACTTTTGTTATTTTCAAGTCCTGTCTTAATCCGCTACTACCTGCATAGTTGGACCGCATATAAATTCTAATAATGCCCCTTTTCCCCCTAATCCTATTATTGTTATTTGATATAATCTTTTAAATCCCAAAAATTGAATTACTTAGTGAAGGAATATTCTCAAAAGAAAAATCCTCCAATTCAGGTATGAATTTATATATTATTTTATGTAAGTATTAATTATACGAAGATTAGTTATGTATATATATATATATATATATATATGTTATTTCACCTTCTGTCATGTATAAAATATTACATAGATTTCCTTATAACTAATATATATATATATATATTAGTTATGTGAATTTCTGAATTGCCAACCAGACATCGTATTAATTTTATATATAAATAACTTATTTTCTAACGAAAATTAATATATAAATAACTTTTACCATATCCCGCTACCAAACGATCCACCCCATCTTATTTTCCGACGTAAATTATTATTCTAATAAGAAGTAAAAGAATACCTGTGAGAATAATAGTATTGTTAGGTCCGCAGGTGTCTTGTCCCAATAAATTATTTGTCTTTTTTTTTTCTTATTCAATAAATTATTTGTCAATTAGTGCTACTTATAACTTAGAAGGACATTATTAATTAATGGCATGATTCATGTTGAAAAAGTTAAATTACGTACTGTTACTTTTTCACTCCTGGACCTTAGTCCTACCTAATAATTAATGAAAGCAACCTAAGTAAATTTAGAAAATAAAATAACATATGATGTCATTTAATTATTACTCAAGTTGTAACATAATGGTTGTTACACGTTTTATTAGTATTGTATTGTTAGTTATATATAATATATCATGTTTGTTTTGATATACTTAAATTTTATTATATCGTATTGTTTAAATTCATTGTTAGGTAACGACGAAAAGATCTATTTTATGTAACGATCAATTTGGTGTGATCACGTTGTTACCTTAATATTTTCTTCTCATTTTATCTTTATTTATTATTTAATAACTATATTTCATCTTTTACCTACCTTTTCATAGTAGCTTTACCATTTATCCTACTTTTCTTGTAGATTTATCATTCAAAATATGGACGGAGAACGATACAATTAATTAAAACATTGTATTCATTAACATAATACAATAAGATACAATATAAAGTGTAAAGTATAAAATGTAACGATGGAGAACGATACCATCTATTCCGAAGTGTAAAGGGTCTTCATGATGTCAAATTAATACGTCTCTAATTTTGGACTTCTATTTCTTTTCATATATATATATATATAGGTCAAACAATTGGCAGAAATTTGTCACCGACCAAATTGGAAAAAATAAACAATTGAAATTAGATAATCATGAGATATTAAAACAACCTGTCACATTCTTTTTATGCCTAACTTTGAATGGGAAATATGAGACTGATTGTCAATTTCATTGAATTTCTACTTTGGTATAAAACATATATATTCATCTTATTTAAGCTTTTATATTTAATTTATCCTCTCTTGGAATAATTAAGGATCTAGATCTGACTTCCACTTAATTAGTCAATTAGCAATCAATAAAAAATCATCAATTAACGTGAATAAGACCAAGGAGTTTTTATAGATAATAACAAGATCGTTATTTCTCATTAAAAAAGTGATTGCTTTCATCAGTATGTTAAAATGTAATGCTTAATTATAATTTTGTCTTTAAGAATCTCAATTTTTTTAAAAAAATTCACCCAATGTTCACATTGGAGAACCAATTAAATCCAAATCACGCACTACAGAGAGAATTTCGATTGAGTATATATAATGTCAAGGAATTTGACAATCTAATTACATATCAAAGGTTTATGTTTTTGACTTAATGACATTCTATTCCATTTTTCTTGTTGATCTATTTTGGTGCCTTTGTGATTGGAGTAAAGACAATAATGTAATTAAATAAACTATATATGGGGCTAATATAGACGATTTCAGAATGTGTTCGTTGCCCAAAAATACAATTATAAGAGTTATACTCCTATTTGAAATCTTAGTGGAACACTGAATTTCTTATCTCATGTCTGCTTTTCGTGAAAAAACTAATCCTTATTCTTCTATCAAAATTTAGTGAAATTGATATTGGGCCATATTCAATCTGTCCCAAACATGAAAATTCAGTGGCATCGCCCAAAGTGATAAGGCCCAATTCTGTAGTATCGGCCCATATTGGTTACAATTTGGTCTTTCTACAATATACATTATATACATTTTCTAGCAAGAAGTTGAATAAACATCACTTTTGCAATGCATATATTTTTTTTCCTTTCTTTGATATTCTAAAGATATTATTCAAGGAATACAAACCAATTGGATGCATATATTTTTATTGAACATTTGAGAATTATATTATAAGTAGAATCACATCATTAGTAAATTTCATTTAAAGATTGATAGTATTGAGAGAGCCAATTGGATATGATATTGACCTCTCTTTCTCTCACTTGTTGAAGCCATCTTGGATCTTCTTTGCTTGACCATCTAAGATCCACATGATGTGCACCTACAAATCATGTAAAGGAAATTTAAAAGAAGCAACCACACAAATATAAAAAATAATAAAAATAATAATAAAAATCAAATAAGTTATATAAACATATATATATATATATCTGTGTGTGAGAGAGAGAGAGACTCTCTTTTGATACACATATTAATATTAAGATGGACGTTCTATTAGTGGATCTTACTAACCTTCTTTCGCAACGATAGCAACTATGCTCTGAGATATATCCTTAAGCACTCTGTCAATATATATATATATATAAATACAAAAATAATTTACAAAAAACTTGTGAATGCTATATAACGCTACTAAAAATCACTACTTTTCCACTGAAAAATGTTTTCATATGAAAAAATTAGGAAGTTTTCCCCTATTTCAGCGAGAATATATTTTTGATCCTTCATTTTTTGAGTGAGCTGGTTCGATGGAAAACAAGACAGAATAATTATATTCTATAGCACAAATTTTCTACTGATTCGCTATGGGAAAAACTTTTATTTCTAGTAGCGTAAAGAGAGAAGTGACCAACCCTGCACCACTCCATGGATCTCTTAGCCCATTAAAGAAGATAATGTTGCTTCCAAACCTCTTTAATACCCTTTCAATATTCTGAAAACCAAAAAAATAATAATAAAATGTTATAAGGTGGGTTGGGCCTGGTTGAAAAATTGTTTTTTTGGGCCGGGCTATAAGGATCCACTTACATAGCCACCAAATTCTGTAGTTACCCAATTTGGTCTGGGCTCAACACCAAAAGTTGATTTGCAAAATTGGGCCCTTTCATTGTAATCCCAATTGGAGGGTGGAAATATGCTCTCCTTGTTGTTCCCGTCGGTCGGCATAACCATCTCCGTGCATGCCTGCAGTATTACTAATGTCAGCATTACTAATATATCATATTCAACGGTATTCGTATACACCTTACCAAACGATCCTGACTGATTGAGATTCTTTCTCTTTTAATCGAAGGTCTAGAATTGAACTTTTGAAATAAACAACTTTTTTTTGTATTCATCCCCTTAGGTAATTAACTTTGCATGAAATTGAATTATTAGGCTAGTAATTTTTGAATATTAGTACTATGTTTTTAAGAATAATAATGATAAAAGTTGTTCAAGGTTTGAAAAAGTAGTCCTAGCTAACTTACCTAATTATGGTACATAGCATTGGACATTCAAACTGAAGTCATAATGCAACTACTCGTACGTACAACTTAAGCCCAAATGTACAATTGTATGTTATTTTTTCGTAATTAATTTGAACGATTTCATAATACCTGCCAAGTCCATCCAGCAAGACCGTGAGGATCAGAATGATCGTTGAGATCGAAACAAGTGGCATTTCCAGTGTAGTTGTAATATATGTTGGAAGCACCATAAATTTTCTCAAATGTGTCCTTTCCACTCTTTGGATCATCAATTGCCTTGCACATCTATATTATTAATTTATTATTATTAGTGTATATTATAAGATTAGATGAATATAATCTACTATTTAATAAAAACTCATGAAAGAAAAACGAAATGGTTAGTATGTCCCTTGTCCCAAATATATTTTACTTGTATCATTATAATTTCTTTACTTATATATAATATCACTACAACAAAAACAACTTTTAACGGTAATAAATATACAAATTAACAAAGAGTGGTAAAACCTTTACCGATATTAGGTAATTGCCATTACATCTAATGTCACTATAGGCTTTAGAAACATTTACAAAGTGTGTTAATTGCCTATATATATATATATATAATGACAATTAAACTATTGTCGTTAATTAATTGCCACTATAAATTATTTTTAATATAGTGTAAGTATATTGCTCAAATACTATATAAATATTATCGCATTTTGGTTTTGTAAAACTTTTGAGCATCTTTTCTAAACATATTTGGATTTCACCAGAAGTTAGGTATATACCACTTTTGAGTTGTCAATCAAATTGTTGAAAGAGACACACGCTTCGCAACGCATTTTAAGGGCTAAGTTCGCAACGCATTTTAAGGGCTAAGACTTTCTCTCGACATCTTTTTTTTATTTAAGTCATTGATTTCTTTGGCTTAATTCATATTCAACTTTCTCTAGCGGAATTAGACTTTCATTTCTATTTCTTCAAATCTAGCATGACATGTGTCAAGAGAAATTAGGCCATCTTTTCCGAGAGAGGCCGCCTTCTCTCAGGCCAACAAAAATAAGTTTTAGCGGTAATAAATATACACATAAATAAAAAGTGTTAAACTCTTTACTGACATTAGTTAATTGTCATTAGATACAATGTCACTATAGACTTTAAAGACATATACAAAAATACAAATTGCCACTAAAAATATCTATTTAACGACAATTAAACTATCATTAATTGGTTACCGTTAAAGTAGCTACTTTTCAGCAAATATCTTAAAATGTGAGGATGGAAGATTGCTTTTTCAAATTAAATTTAAGCATATGGATTAAATTAATAAGAAAGAGAAAAGTTGAAATTAAACCACAACTATATCTTTTAAAACTTGTACCTATTAATTAATTTTCTTTTAAGTGATATTAATTACTTCACCGTGACATAAAAATAAAGCATGCATTAATTTAAACAAGTTTATAATATTAATGAATTTTTTTTTAAAATGTACCTCTTTGACTGGATAGGCTGGCAATGGATTAAGGAAATCTGAAGGAGTTGGATAATCAGTCATAGCTGTGTACACAAAGGATGTATAGAGCCAATTTTCAAGAGAACCTTGACTAATATAATTCCTATAAATAATTTAAAAACAATATTATAAATTTATTATTATTATATCCCATATTCATGAATGCTAATTAAAATATTCACCTAATTCTAGCTTTACAGATAAACACACCATCACTATGTCATTTAATAATACTCCCTTCCTCTGTTCACTTTTATTTGTCAAGTTTTGCTTTTCGAGAGTCAATTTGACTAATTTTTGGAGCTCAATTGAATTTGATTAATTCAATTTTTACTTTCTAAATTCAGATGTTCGAAAACTAATGAAAAATATTATATGTTGCGATATTTCTCATACCGATATGATGGAAAAATATATATATCTTAAAATATTGATCAAAGTTCGTATAGATTGACTCTCGAAAAACGACACATGACGAGTAAAAGTTTAAGATAATTCTTACTTGCATATTCTGAATGACTTTCTGAGTTTCTCCAATCCACCTTTTGTTTTAGCCATATCTTCAATTTGTTTCCATGATCCTTTAATCACTTTGTAACAATTCTCACTTTCACCCTGTTTTAATTTTTTCAGATATATATAAGTCAAGAAAAATAGCAAGTGAAAAAAAAGTACACTACTAAAAAATTACTATTATTATTATACTCAAAATTATTCAGTTGTTATTTCCATAGATATTTTGATTGAATTGGTAAGAAAATAAAAAATAATAATATTTTCATAAGGAAAAGCTTGGAAGCTTCTCAATATTTCAGTGAAAATCTATTTCTCACCATGCATTTTCTCAGTGAGTTGGTTCGATGAGAAATCATGATCTATAGCACAAATTTTCACAGATTTACGATGGAAAAAATAGTCTTTGTTTCTAATAATGCATGTTATCTTATCGTAAACCTTATCTTCATTATTGTCCTTTGTTATTCAACAACTTATTTAAAAATACATATTTTTATTATATTGATGCAATGCACAATTGGTAATACATTTTTCCTTTGTTTTGGTAGCTTTCCTTGGGGTCACGTAGATGTAAACATATTATAGTTGTTAGGAAACGTAACACTTGAAAAAAACAAACAAGAAAGGGAAGGAAAGATTATTTTACGAAATATTTGTTATCTCTCACTATCATATATATTAAATAATTAATTTTATTCATCAAAGCTCAATCAAATCGAAAAAAAAAAGATTTGTTTTTTACCTTAAAGTCTTGTGTAATGATATTATTAAAGGAATATGGAGAAGTGATATTGCCAAAGTTGAGGATTGGTGCAGAAGAAGCCAAGGCCCCAATAGTCACATGTGGGTATTTTAACCTAAACCATGCTGCCAACACTGCATTGCCACAAGAATATAATATTAAATATAAATCTTAAACTTCAAAATATCATACGAGTTGATTTCTCAGATGATCACTCAAATAATATAAAATATCAGAAAGTCACTTTCTTTGTTTTAAAAAAATTAGAACTAAGAAAAAACGTGACTTTCTGAGTTGTTAATCGAGCGATCATATGAGAAATCAATGCCCGAAAAGATATATTCATACTTCCACCATAGGAACCCCCCAAAACAACAACAGGTGAGCCAATGGCAGTCAAGTTGTTCTTGAGATCAATGATGAGAGTTGCATAATCTGCTAGTGCTTGTGTTGAACTCAAATAACCCAATGTGGTCTTGTTTGAATATGCTATTGTCTTGTCTCCTCCATATGGTATTGACTTCCCATAAAACCTATGCTACAATGCAAACATATATAAAAACACAAAAATGAATGAGCTATTAGAAGCTGTAATACCCTTTATAACAAGTTTACAAGAAACTATGCTCAATCGAATAAGAAAGCTGGAAAGGCAAAATAGTGAAGGGTGAGTATTGGTCAAAAGTAAAGTCCACACTCCACAATTGTGGCGTTCAGAAAGAATATTACAGGTTACTGTATTTCTTATATAGGTAGAATATAGTATTTGTCAATAAGAATCCATAGAAAATACATAAATTAAATTGATGAAAGTTACAAAACTATAATGTTAATTCTTCTAACAAAATAGTTTGAGTACCTCAATGAAGACTAGGAGGGCATTAAAATGAGGAGCAACTTCAAACATGAATCCAGTATTTTGAGTGAACCATTCAATGTTCCCTTCATTACCAGTATAGACAAAGATAGGAGCATTATTCTTAGAACCACCCCAATATTTATCATTCAACAAATATCTTTGTTGAAAAGTTTGTGGATTATTATAATTGAAGTGGTCAAGAATTTGTGTGAAATAATTTGTCTCATAACTAAGCTTCCCTTTAGAGGCTAAATTAGATGACAAGTGATCATCAAAAGAAGAAGGGAATCTTGGTGGAATTTTGGCAAAGGAGATTGGAGAAAAACACACAAGGAAGAGAAGAATTAATCTCATTTTCATTTTTTTTCCTACAACCAACAGAGAAACACATTGAGGGTTCGTTATATATATATATATATATATATATATATATATATATATTCTCCTTTCTGTCCCAATTTATATAACACATTTTCCTTTTACGTAGATTTCAAAAAAGATTAACATATTTGCTTATTTGACAAATACTCAATGATACTATCAATATTTTATTCATGTTTGGTCCCACTTATTTGACAAAATGTCCACAAGGTATACTCTTTTTAAGGATAGTTTTGTAATATCATAAATTTTTCTTATATTTTTTAAATTTTATGTACAGTCAAACTATATGAAATAAATTAGGGCGGAATGAATATTATACATTGGTGCATAGAGGGAAAAAGGAATCTCTCAATAGTAGTATATAATTTTGGATTTATTTATATCCATCCATTGTAGCAATAATAATATATATATATATATATAGTCATGTAACTTGCTATTTATCCTATTTTTCATATTACTAATTTCATATATTATAAGCAATTTCATAAAATGATTTTACTCAGTCAATATATAGAAAAGTTTAACTCATCTTGATTTTTTGGGGGTCGTTTGATAGCTAGTCTAAAAATGAGTTATGCTGGTATTAGATTATGCATAAGTAATACCCAATTTAATAGCTAATTAAGAGGTAACTTATTTTATGCAGAAATTAATTATGTAAAACTTGCTTAAAATACATAAATTTCTTCATAACTAATTCATGAATTACTAATATCTGTATAACACTAACTGGCTATCAAACGACTCTTTAGGTACTCAATTTTATAGGAAAAAGTTGTGGGGGGTCCCGGGCTAAAGTTTTTCTAGTTGCCTTTGTTGGACTACAAAGTTTAGGGTTGAATTGTGGTGGACTCCAAATATAAACTTAAAAAGTAATATGTCGTTATTATCGAGAAAGTTCACATCAAAATCATAGTCTTATCATAATGTAAAGCTTTGGTTTCTATGGTTTCTAATTTTAGTTGTAGTTCTAATATTAAATATAGATACCTAATTTTTCAAAATAGTACTTTAATTCTTTTCTTTACTTTTACTTGTGCATTTTAGCATATCAAGAAAAAATAATATTTTTTTTATTTTATCGTTAACATTAACTACTCATTTTAAATTATTTCTTAAGTCCATTAAACATTATACAACAACTAATATGGATATTATAATAAAATATGCACTTTATTTTTTATTTTTTTAAGGAATGTGCAAATTCATTGAGAATCGAACAAGTAAAAGTGAACTTTATCTTTGCCTTTTCACCGTCACAGTAGAACAATTGGTACGAGAGGTGAGTAAATATAGCTAGTGTTAACTAGTGAAGGATAAATATAACTGAAAAGTATGACCGTAGAGGTATATTTATTAAGAAGATATAAAGTAAAGGACAAATATAAATAACATAGAGACATATATGACCATTTTTCGATAAATATATTACCATTGAAAAAAAAATCGTGTATCAAAATTAGCAATTAGCATTTTATATAGATTTAAACTTAATTTTCATTTAGACCCTTGAGGTTGTAAGAAATGATTACTTATCCCCTTATGGTCTTAAAAATGGTAGATACACCCTTATAACTAGTAATCAAAGTGCCATTTTCCCCTCTAATGATTTATATTATGCATAACAGAATTGACATACAAGATGAAACAATTGACTAATTATATTTTAACAATTTATATTCCTATGATCCTTTATGTGTTATCACACACTTATAATTAACATTATATTAATCTTGTTTCACTAATTTTTTTCTTATAGTTACCTTATTATTACTATCCATATTAATCTTGTAGCTTACGAAAAACTAGCTAGGTGGGAAAATAACTTAATTATATTTATTTCGTCCCAATTTAACGTTAAGTAAACCTAACGTTATTACTTATAACCAAGGTAGTACCTAGGGGCAAGAGCTACATTTTTCCGAGGGGTGGGTCAAATTGTAGTTTTATAGGTATATATATCAGTGTTGACGGCTTGACGCCCTTTGACACAAGTTTTTGAGATGTCATAAGGTTGTGTACTCAATCCTAGCTAATGATATAATTATAATTTTTTGATATCCCTAAATGAAATATCTTATTCCGCTACTCGAATATATATATATATATATTAGAAGGATGAATTAATTATTCATACACATACCTCAATGAAGAGTAGGAGACATAGGCGTATCCAGGATTTTGAGATGATGGGTGCATTATTACGAAAAGGTGGATCTAAGATATAAATTTGATTGGTTTAACATTTAGGTTCTTATCACTGAAAACCATTAGAAATTTAAAATTATAGGTCCAAAATTATTTTTTATCTATGCAAACCACTTAGAGAGGCGTTACCCAATTTTAGAAAGGAAAATAAAACAAGGTAAATAAAAGCTTCAAATTTCTAACCTCATTTAGAGAGGTGCACCCAATCATCATCGCACGACATTATTCGATACTTCAAGTATGGGTTCACACATCTATATTTAAATATTTTTAAAAAAAATATAACACTACTATGTATGATTTCAAGAGGGGAGCATGAGTTCACGTGAACTCGGTGACCCCCTCCTGGATACGCCTCGGGTAGGAGAGCCTTAAAATGGGGTGCAAAATCAAACATGAAACCAATATTTTGAATAATAAATTCAATATTTGTTTCACCTCCAATATACACAAATATAGGAGCATTTTTCTTGGTACCACCCCAATGTTCATCATTCAAAAGATACCTTTGTTGGAAAGTATTATAACTTTGTCGATTATAGTTGAAATGGTCAAGAATTTGAGTGAAATATTTTGTCACATAATTAAGTTCCTTGTTTTTAGAGAATTGATGATGTTCAAGTCGAATAGAGTGAACAGAAAAATAAAAAAGAAAGAGTGAAAAAGAGAAAAAAAATTAAATTTGTATTCATTGTATATGAGGATGGGTCGTATATAAAATCAAGTCTTCTTGTTTTTATACCTAGCTAGAGATGTAATTTTTTTAAAAAAATAAGGCTAGAGAAGTGAATATCTAAGGATATTCTGCATCAAACATTATCAGCTTTAAATGAAAAAAAAAATAACAAGGAATATAATTATCAGCTAGCTCTATCTAAATGACCATAGAGGATCTGAAATCCCAAGAAAAACTAATGGTTGGATGTTGATTTGGGTCATGAGGGGTCGCCCATATGGACTGATCGACTTGATGTGATTCATTTGAGTGACATAATACCAAAGAAGGTTACATAGGAAGTTGAGTAACTTCTTAAAGAAAACTATTACAAAAAGACAAAAAAAATAAAAAATAAAATGGAAATGTGAGAAGTTTTTCTAAGTTCTCTCTTATATGTATTCTCCATTAGAAGAGTAAAAGTGTGTTGTCATGAACCAAGTTTAATCCAATATGGATATCAAGATCACACAAGTAAATATTGGGCTGGCAAGAGCTATTGAGTTGAGAACAAGCAATAGGTGCAGGCTAATTTGGGGTCTTGGTCGAGTAATGGGTGTGAGAACGGTTCCATCAAAAGAGATAGTGATCAGTGATTATGCATATTGAAGAAAATGTTATTTCCATTGTAATTCAATAGTTTGAGTATTGCAATTACAATTCTAAAGTGATAATTGTGTTTCAATTATAATGGAGAATTCGGGTTTGTTACATGTGTGAAGAAGAAGAAAAATCTCCTTTTGCTAAACAAAACACACAATTAGAACATCTAATTTGTGAAATCAGAGAATTTACAAATGATTCAAAGTATATTTGGGTGATTCTTCTATAGCAAGATCAACAATTTCCACTACAATTTTAAGATACACAATCTATTGTTCATTAGATGTCTTTAATTTATAACCTTTTCTTATTTGGATTTGGACAAAAGATGTTTGTAGGCACATGGAGAAGACATTCCTTTTTGTATTAATAATATATATAGTTGGCAATTGGCATAATACATATATAGTGAAAAAACATATTAGTCCTAGTACATTGTTCATTAGACAACAACACACTAATAGAGAGGGTGGCCTTTGCACACCACTACATTCTCTCTTTACACATATTATGAGTAAAATCATCAATTAGGATGGGTTGAAAAGTAGGCCAATAGGCCCACCAATGGTGCATTAACATATGTTGTTGGTTCAGATCCTTGAAATAATGGTCTCGCGTCTGGAAACAAATCTGTTAGATTTGGCCCCCCAACAACAGCGCCAATTAAGCGATTTGGGTTTGGATTGGGTGAAAAAAAGTAGCGCGATCCTTCTTTACAACCAATACGCGCTGAATGTGCGGCCACAGATGGTACAGAGCTGCCCCTATGGTGAATCCTTAATGGGTAATGTGGACCATACCCTACCATGTATGACATTCTTTGAGGATTATCTCCAAGAATATAATCCACCTACATTCATGACGATTTTTTTAGTCAGTTTCAAAAAGATACATTTTTTTATTTGATACATAATTAATGATACTATATCAGCATTTTAACCATGTTGAGATTCAGGTATGAACTAAAATGATTTCTTAAAATATGTTTGCATGGAAAACTAGTAGATTTCTTACTTATTTTTCTAGTGATAGATAAGTAAACAAGAAAATATTATCCGAAGAGCATTTATATTTTACCTAACAAAACATTATGGAGACGAAATGAGATGGGAAGTGGGGTTCGGGGGTGAGATTATCAAAGGGGCAAGGGTTGGGGGGATTGGGTGAGTAGAAAGGAGACAAACCTACAATATCACTTATGCAACTTGTTTTTCCTATTTTTATTAGAGAAGTCAAGATTTTCCTCATTTTTAACATTTTGACCAATCCAACAAAGCAAAACTGAAAAATATTTTCCTCTATACCAAACACACGCAAAAAGTTCACAAAGGTGTATTATTTTTAAGAATAATTTCGAAACACGACAAAATCTTTTCATAAATCTTAAACTCCGTGACTGTCTAGTTAAACTATATCACATAAATTGAAATACCTGACGTTTGGCAATGTGTTTGAGGAGAGTAGGGGTGGCTGTCATGGAACCACATGGCACAACATGATTGGCATGGCTGAGATAATTAGAATAAGCTAAGAGTAGAAAGGACAAAGATGTCACATGCTGCATGTTACAAACCCCAGGTTTGACAATGAGTCCACTTCACACACACACAACAACAACAAAATGAAAAAAAAAACATTAGTATATAATATGGAGTATAATTTAATTTAATCAAATTATGGTTTATCATTAATTAATTAACTATTCCCAAGTTACCTGGAGAATATTGGACTTGGGGATGAGAAATTCCAGGTAATATTGAGCAAATGAAAGCATCTGCATTTACTTGAAATGATTTTAGATCTGGTTCTTTTCCCATTAACACCTCCTGGCAAAATAAATAAAAAATTATTTGAAATGTTGAACTTCATATTCCAACTAGTTGAAATTAGTATATTCCATGAGATAAGGAGAATCTAAGCACCAATTGTAACTTGTCAGAGTATTGATGGGTTGTGTGTGGGCCTAAGTATGTATCTGCGTCAATTCTCTACATACATTATTTTCGGAGAATTCGACACATATTCATATCCATTGATAATTTGATATAATTAAAGAGTGCGAACAACATAAATGGGGAACTTGGTTAAAATATTATTCGCAATGTCCCAATTTATATGATTCACTTTTGACTCACTTTTTTTCCAGTCAATTCCAAAAGAAATGACACTTGTCTATATTTAGTAACAATTCAACTGCTTACTTTTTGCCTTTAATGAAATGATTTATAGTCACACAAATATCTATAACTTATTTTAAACACAAGTTTCAAAAGAAAAAAATCTTAAATTTCATGTTAAATCAAACTATATCATATAAGTTGGAATGTAGGCAAGGATAAAGCCAGTTTATACTATTTATACATGATTAAGATTATTTTTTATGTAATACAGTAAATATCAAGCTCCCTTAGAATAGCCATATATTCACTTCTTCAGACTTTGAACCTTTTTGGTGAAAAATTCTAACTCCGTCACTAGTTCGGAGGTAGTACTAGATGAGTGAATGAGAAAATCTTTACTACTACAATGGTAAGTCATAATCACACTTTTATCGAGAGGTCCACTTGTATCATAACTCTAACTTTGTCTGTCTTTCTTGTATGAATATATGTATATATTATGTATATAAGCAACTGTCTTTTTGCACATGCTTACCACTAGTAAAGTCACTTCTCTTATTACTTCATGAAGGACTATTACCAACCTCTCTTTTTTTCTCATTTTAATTTTATATCATTTTTTGTCTATACACTTCACATGGAGTACTTCTATATATAGCTTTCACCTTCTTTTTTCATTATATAGATTTTAAGTATATATATGTAATATGTATATATTAGTGCAAATAAGTTAAGTTTGAACACCAAACACACATGGAGCCCATAATAACCTAAACTCTATCATGTGGAATAATTACACACACAATTGATGATGATCAATATTTTAAAAGTTGTTTAGGTAGGGCGTAGTAAAAATGTATCAGGACGATATATGGGTACGACAGTCTAAACGTTAGGCAAGTTTTTGTTTTGAGGCATAAGTTTAGACAATCTCTTCTAATTTAAACTATAATTACTAAATAAATACTTTGGTTAACCTTAGTTTTTATTCTGTCTCTTCCACTTTCACTAGATAAAGGGAAAAAACTATTAATATGCAAGCTACAAAGTTAAAATGTTTCAATCATTTGCTTTAATTGATATTTTTGATTGTAGGTTCCTTCTTCACGTTTCAAGTTAATAATTTACAAATTTCTACTCAACTTTTTTTCTAAAAAAAGTCTAATTAGTCAATTGTTTGATTAACGTTTAAATTAATTAATTTTCAAACAAGAGTGGCCCCACTAAATGGACATTCTGATATGGATAACTATATCTATCTACAGCATGTGATTGGCAGACTGAACAAGTCAAGAATAGATATCACAAGAATATATCTAAGTCATAAATGAGACAAGGACATATTATTGTGCATGACAAAAGAAGGAATGCAATTAATTAAGTACTAATAATATCTCCATATCCATATATAATTAATTAATTAAATTACTAACCTTGGAAATGAGAACATTAATCCCAGCATGTTTGTTGTCCCAACCAAATTCATTAATGGTATCTCCAGCTCTTAAAATAACCTCATTTTTCACTATGTACTCTCTATATTGCCTTCTCCTTGTTGCTTTGTGTAGCCATGCTGCACCCCAAAGCAATTCATCCTGTACATTCATCCATTTTTATTTCAACTCTACTAATTTTTTGACTTAATTACACAACTGTATAGAGTTGAACAAATAGACACGTGTGTTCCACGTGTATTATGTCACATAGGAAGTGTGTGTCTACTTGTACGTACGCAAATTTGAAGGATATAGATACCAACTAAGACTAGTTTAAGGACACGTTTATGTATTATGCGAGATAAACATGTGCGTCCTACATGTATCATATGTCACTCATGATATGTGTCTACTTATTCAACTTTATACAAAGTTAAGTGTCTACTTGTGCATACGCAAAATTGAAGGATATAGATATCAGCTAAGACCAATTTAAGGACATGTTTATGTATTATGCAAGATAAACATGTGCGTCTTACATGTATCATTTCACACAGGACGTGTATGTTTACTTGTACTACTTTATATAGATTTAAGTGTCGATTTGTGTATACGCAAAACTGAATGATATAAATATCAACTAAGACTAATTTAAGAACACGTTTATGTATCATGCGATAGATACCTGGTAACCATCAAAGTCACAATAGAAAGGGCAAACAGCAGAGTGCAGGCTGGAGCTGTATGCACCTCTATGCCTATTGGCAAAATCGAAAACCTACAAAACAACCAAGAGACTAATTTTAATACAACGGTCATATTCTTTTTTATTTTAAGCTTTTTCTGCTAGATGATAGTGACATTTGGAACGTTACATAATTTGTTAGACAAACTATTTTTGTGACTATACATAAATATATTCATCAAATTAAATGTTAACATATATAGATAAAAATGCATGTGTAATCAATCTTCATTATTCTAATAGCAAGATTTTGTTTAGAGTTAATAATTTACCCCACAAATCTTTGTTCACATGCAAAACAAACTTTATATGTCCACACTATCGTTTGGTAGATTACATTAGAAAAAATAATGATTTATAAACTTTTTGTATTATTAGTACCAAATTCGACACACTTTTTCAAACGTCAATTATACAATCAAATATTGATATTAAGATATGTATAACTAATACACGATAGTTATTCACACTAGCTAGTAGAGTTGGTTTGCTTCAAATGCCAAATCCTTGGAAGTAGTCAACAAAACTAATTTAATGCCAGTTCAACAAGCAGAGAAAAAGACACTAACACAACACTGCCCAAAGCATTTTACTTTTTAGACTTTACAGAATGAATCACACCATTGATGGACCTATCCTGTATTTTCTAAATTATATTATTCCAAACTCTCTTTTTTAACTTTATGTCCTTATATATATATATATATAAAGAAGATACGCGACTATAAATCATTTCAATAAAAGTAAATTACTTATTTTGATTCGTCTATTCGGAAACAAGTCAAATAGTAAAAGGTAAAAAGGTATTAAATCCTTACTTTAACAGCACGATTCAGTAATAGATTTGAGTACGATGCATCCAGTGATCGGAACACAATGGAAGCAGCGGCCAATGCAGCAGCAATTTCACCAGCAACATCCGAACCAGGATGATTCTCATCAATTTTATAAACAGTTCTTAATGTGTCCATATCTTCTGGTCTCTCCCAACAACTATGATCAGAAAATGCATCACCTACTTGTACATAAATCACTCCTTCTTTCGCCGTCGCCTTTAACAGAAAATCCGTCCCCCATTTCACCGCCTTCGCCGCGTTCGCTAGCTCGTTTCCGATACTCCGTTTAAAGTCTATTAAGCTCCAAGACAACAATGTCGTTGTGAATGCCATTGGAAACACGAATTTCACATTATCTCCTGCATCGTAATAACCTCCTGTCAAATCCACCTGTAACGAAATTCAATTAGCTAAAAAAAGTTTAGTAACTATAGATTACCGATAAATTTCATATTATATTGATGACTGAACTTACTCCAGCGGAGGCACCGTCGTGCAATGCGGAGTCTCTACGCCATTTGAGACGTTGATCCGGAGGGAGTTTTCCGGATCGTTGTCCTTCGAAAAAGAGAATGCTTTTTCGGAGAGCGTCATGATAGTCATGACCCCCTCCGAAAGAGTATTGGAAGGAGTTGAGAAGAAGGAAGAAGAAAATGAGGGAGCTATATTTTGGCGCCATATTTGGTTGTAAACTCAAGAGTGAAAAAAAAGACTAGTTAAGCTCACAAGTAGTAAAAGAGGATTATAAGACCGTTTTTATATAAAGAAAAAGTTATTCTTTTGTTCATTGGATTCCTGAGGTTACACCAGTAGGGTTATGACACGTGGTAGAATGTTATTGGATGGGGTTGAGAAAACGATGAGTTGAATTTTGACCGTTTTGTAAGACCGGGGTTTTTTTTTTTCTGTTTTTGATGGACCGGGTTAGGCATGGAATTTTTGCTTTTTTGCTTTTCTAGATCTATGAAGCGAGATTAACGGAGGTGAACGAAGGATTTAATCATAATTTGTGTGCGCTAAGCTATTATTTGTCTTGTGTTAGTGTCGGCGTAGACATAAATTAAGCAAGCAAAGTTTTTTCTCAATTGTATTAAGAGTATGCGATTTATTTTTTTGATAAATCGTAGAGAATTATTATAATAGTCAAATAGTTATACCTAAAGAGCATTTTAGAGATTTAAGTCATATTCGAAGAAGTCTGCTTGCATCTCTCTACATCTAGGGGTGTGTATCGATCGGTTCGGTTCGATTTTATGTATTATCGGTTCGGTTTATCGGTTTTCGGTTTTTAAATACGCTAAACCAATAAGTTATTTTTTATCGGTTTATCGGTTTTGGTCCTTAACAGTTCGGTTTTCGGTTAAACCAATAAGAAAAATGCTTATAAAATAAATATATGATTTCTCTAATACATTTGATGCGACAAGACAATAATGTAACTTTACAAATGCTCATAAAATAGAAACAATAATAACAAACATGAAAAGAACTATACAAGTGTAACATAAAGAGAAATTAAGATGAATATTGTTCTTACTTTAGGTTTTGACATTTTGTATAATGTGAAGTTGTGAACTCAAAGTCACTGTGAAGTGTGTATATTGAGATTAATATTTACTTAAATTAGTCTTAATGGGTTATCGGTTTACCCAATAAACCAATATTAAAAACCAATACCGAACCAATAACCCGATATATATTTTTTATAAAATCATTAAAAACCCGTTAATCCAATAACCCAATAACAATAAATCAATAACACTTTTTTCGGTTCAATTTTTGCACACCGAAAGGAAATCACTAGTTACAAAACTTTAAAATTGAGTAAATGTATTTAATGGATTTTCTAGAATGCTTCAAGTAAGCTATCTTTTTTATAATTTTCTTCTTAATATGTGTAAAAGTCACTTCTATATTATAATTATCGATTTGAATTACTTTAATTTCAATTTCTTGATTTCCATGTATGATATGATATATCCTGGTTCCCCATATTGTAGTTGCGCGATTGCTCTTTCTTGAATGGTTTCTAATGCCTAACTATGATCCATCTAAAATATTGTGTTGCTCGGCCCCTTTATTGGTATTTTGATTATATTCATAATAATGAATGAAATACTTAATTTTTAGGGTAAGTTACATAAATCAGATTAAATTACTATCTATCCCTATTTTTTTTTCTAATTACAATAATCCCTTAAAATTAACCCAATCCGGATACATTAATGAAAGCGCGGATACATTAATACAAGCACGGATACATTATTAAAATAAAAATTAACTCAATCCGGATACATTAATGAAAGCGCGGATACATTAATACAAGCACGGATACATTATTAAAATAAAAATTAACCCAATCCGGATACATTAATGAAAGCGCGGATACATTAATACAAGCACGGATACATTAATACATTAATACAGATACATTATTAAAATAAGGGATTTTAGTTATTTTAAAAGATATAAGGACAAATGAAAAATAATATACTTAAAGGTGTATACTTTAGTAATTTTTGCTAATTTTTATAAAGGGAACTTTTGCAAGTAGCCACTATAATAAATTTAATTTTGTTTCATAGCTATAATTTGCATATTTACGGATTGTAGCTACAGTTTAAGTTGCCTCGTTTGTATAATCCGCGGGTTTGTATAATTCGCAGGTGAGTTTGTATAGTTCACGGGTACGTTTGTATAATTAAGCTATTTTTGTATAAACTCAAAATAACAAATTTATACAAACACAAAAATCTAAACTTTAAACAGTTATACAAATTATATTATATAAAATTACATTATACAAAAGTTATACAAATTATATTATACAAATTCCGAATTATACAAACGTGCGAATTATACAAAACTAAAAAACTGACCGCGTAATTATAGGTAAAAGTAGGTCGCGAATTGTAATTAAAGCAAATTATAGCTATGTTAACTAATTAACTAGTATATATTTACATATCCGCGTAATTTTCCCTTTTATATATTATATGTATATAATTTTTTAACGAAGAATATACACGATACTATTTTTCGTCTAATGCGATTCTGCCCCATCACTACACGTGATATCATCTTTATTAATCTTATTTTTATTTATTTTTGGTTTCCCACCCGGTGTCCGGAGCTCACATTGGAGCTCCGACTAAATTCAGATCGCGCACTGCATGGCCCATTCGTGGGTGGCGCTCCCAACAGAATTTTTTCTCCATACCCAGAGTTCGAACCCGAGACCTCTGGTTGAGGGTGTTTATTAATCTTATAAACATGTTGAATATGAAACATTTTCATTATTTAATAAAGTAGTAGTAATCTTTAAGTTTAAATACTACTCATTTTTTCTTGCATAATTTAACCAAAAAAAACGGTGTGGAGTTGTGACAGAAATGAATGGGGTGACTCACCGTCAGTTGATGCGGAACACGTGGAACTTCTGAAATGGGTCCCACTTAAGTCTCAACTGTTTTGACTGAAATAATTTTCGCCGTTGATTCAGTGGAATATTTGATTTTCGCTATAATTTGCGTGAGGCATGGTTAACGAGTACTCATTCATGTGGCGGTCCTAAAGCAATAAAATTAATACTATATCTTTCTAAAGGTGGTTGGTTACTCCTTTATTTATTTTTTGTTTCCAACTAGGCGTTCGTTCATGAAAATCAAATATTATTCAATCTATTCAAAATGAATATATCAATAAGGATTATGGTGGAGTGATAAGTATTCCTTCATTCTTAATAAGAGGTCTGGGGTTCGAGTCTCTTTAGGTACGAAGTCGCCTTTATTAGAGAACATTTTACCTCAAATGTGGGACTTTTCAGTGTGAATCCGAATTTAGACGAGCTTCAATGTGGGTATCGAACGCCGTGTGGAAAACAAAAAAAAACGAATATGATTTATACCTCCTGATTTATAAAAGCTAGCAAAATTATTCAACTTGATTAAATTAATTTATATGAAACATACAATCAAATTTCTTCTAAAAGAGTAATATAATGTAGTGGCGTAGTAGCTACATATATCGAAGGGTGGTCAATTGAATATCCTTCGTCAAAAAATTATATTGTATACTATATCAAATTTTTAGGCATTCCTAATTTCGCCACTGACATAATATCATAGATTAGATCTCACATAAATGAATTGCTACGTATTATTATAACACCGTTTTTCACTTTATTTAAAATTTCTGAAGTTGAAATTAAAGATAAAGTTACGTTTGGTTATAGCTTTTACAAACAATTTCAAGTTATAATTGAAATTATTCCGACAAAACTTTTGATTTTCAAATAAAGTGAAAAAATTGAGAGTGACACAAACATTAGAAAAAGAAGGCTAGGGAGATATAGCATAAATATAGGCGTATAAAACGCTTGAGACCAAAATGAATGTTGAAAGAAAAGTGTGTTGTGATTTTTATGAACACATTTATCAAGTGATTAGGACTTAGAAACAACATAGAAATTAGAAGAGGTAGGGTCTCGAGCCGCTAAATTTATGGGAATTATCCTTCTAATTAGCATTCAACATGCAATATAGAGCTAGAAATACCTACCTAACTTTGTTAGACTAAAGGTCACCACAAGAATAATTTTTGAAATCTCATAATTAATCAAAATCATGTTAATTACAAGTTTAAGCATAATGATTTTGTGGTTTGATCATAATCATGTTAGTTACAAGTTTAAGCATAATGATTTTGTAGTTTGAGAAATTACATATACCTATCCTATTTACATTTTTAGGTAACAAAACTTGATTCAAAGTGACTAAACTTTTTAATGTTCCTATATTGTTCTTTTATAGTGTGATTTTTTACATTATTTTTTTTTGTAAAGGGAAACTTACGTAAATATGTTATATTAAGAAAATATTTAACATTTATAGCAATAACATTTTTTTCACTTAGACACTTATAATACATTTATAATATTATTCTAATACATATTACAGAGAACAATTTATAAAACACATGTAATACATTGTGTCAATTTCTTACCAAACAAGCATAACATATTTTAAAAACATTTATAATACATCTATATTGCATGCTGATGCATAATTCACTTTTAGTACATAGTACAGATTTATCATAATATTACTATGTGTTGCTATAAATGATAATAAATAAAAAAAATATCACTAAAATCAATAGTTATTTATTAAAAAACATTTATCCAAATATTTTTTTCCTTTTTTCAAATACAAATATCTCTTTAAATATCATTAGCGGACTGAACCGTTACAAATTGTAATAACATCTTTTCTATGGAGGTTATTGTAAGGGCCAGTTTGAGGATCATTTATTCATTAACATGTTTATTTGTAGCTAGTGTGTGGAAAGAATGTTTGCAGGTATACAAGGGTCTTTCTTAATTTGGGCTAAGTATACAAATGGACTATGGGCCCAAACATTTGAGAGCTAGTCATAGAAATTCAATTGACATTTAATAATCAAATTGTATTTATTTGTTATATATGTATTATACACTTTATATATACATTTTTATATAATATATATGCATAATGAATATTATATATATTTTTATCAGTAGGTTTTATATATGCACTTTATATTCACTTTTCATACAATATATATACATAATATATACATGTTTGCAACAAATTTTAAGGTAACAGAAAATAAATTGCAATCACATAAAGAAACAAGAATATTTTATTGATAAACATTATGGGTAAAAATCTGTTTATTCCCTTAATTCTTCTCTCTTAAGATTTTCTCCATATTCAAGGACTGTTAGTGGCGTATTTCTCAAACTAGGATGATTTGAATTTGATCTCCATGAAAGAATTTGTGGATCTTCTTGAAGTATTTGATTAAAGAGTCTGTCATATTTTGATCTCTTTATGAATATCCCAAGAGTTTACGGGATATTTGAGATGTCTCTTAAGGAAATAAAGACAAAAGTCAGGGTTTAAGACAGAGTAGCCTCTAGGAATCCTAAGTGAAATCAAACACGTTTGGTAGAATCCCGCAAAATTTCAATGTCTACAATACAATTTTATCAGTAAACTTTTTCATACATAGTCAATTCCTACTATTAATTGCCTCCCGCATACGGCTACTAACTAGCACGACACATTCTTCAATCAGCACTATCAACTACTAACATCAATCAACTCCATCATCACAACTACTATCAACCGCCACTATTACTAGCTATAGCAGCAAGTATCACCATCAGCCCCACTAAAAACCATATCTATTGTCATTAGCAAACATAAATATTTCATATCTTAATAAATTTATAGTTTTCCTAATCTTTAATTATTATTTTTAATTGAAATTGTATATTTATTATGTTTAAAAATAAATAAATTAAGCATATTCTGATTTCGAAAAACAAATAATTTTTAGTTTTCAGATCTAGAGATGATATCTTAATTATTCTGATGTATGTGCATTTAGATTCAGATAATTTAATTTTAATAAAATTAAATATGCAGGACTTCGTTCTAATGGTATAGACTATGCGTCTAACATTTGGTTTAAAAGCTTTAGGATTTTAGTTTAGCGGTAAGAGAGATAAAATTAGCGTTCACTGATCAATTGTTGGCCATGTTTTAAAAATAGTCAATATCATGAAATTTTCGAATTCCAAGTGAAATTTCATAATAATGTCCTCGAGTTTCACATGTCGAATTCGAAACTCCATGATAATAGCTATTTTTCAATTAACATGATTGTAATGAGCTATTGGTGAATTTTACTCAAATAAGAATGTAACACATAAATGCGTTGATATACTATACGCTAAAAGTCCGGTACCTAGTTATGAATCGACTTCGGAAATTTCTCTATTATAAAAAAAGTCCCATTAAGAAAAAATCGAATCGATGAACTTATAAATGTCAAATATCCCAATGATCCAACTTCCATTAGTTTATTAAGAAGCACTTTTTAGTTTGGACTAATGATTTCAACTAATTTGCTTAATGGATTAGGGGAAAAGTTCGTTGTTTAGTTGTCAACTCATGGGAATAAATTAAATTAATCTCGACTTGACTAATCCATGCAAAAATAATATTCTTAGCATTATTTGAAAACTATATTTTCTATTTAATTAATTGTAACAAAGGTAGTCAAAGGACTATAATAATAAGATTAGGTAATATGATATGATTTTCCAATTGTTTCTAACTTGGTCCATCAATCATTCTTGTTCTATCTGCCCCATTGATTACCTTTTTTGCTTTCTAATTTAAAAGTTGATTTACTACTAATAAACTACCATGCTAGCTAATTGAACAACCACTATTTTGCTCCTTTTAAGCTAAAATAAAAAGTTTAAACTAAATTGTTTAAAACAAATGAATTATTTTTTAAAGTTCCATTATCAAAATCCATAATAGCAGTGGTGAAGTCAAAATTTTCATTAACGAGTTCAAAATATGAAAAAGTAAAAACACATAGAAGTCGAAGATATATACATAAAAATTAATTTTGACCACGTATAAAAAGTGTAATTTTTCATCGAAAGAGGTTCAAATGACCCCGCCCCCCTCCCCCTCCTTCGAATCCTTCCTAGCTCCGCCCCTGCTTAATAGAATTATACAACCACCCTCCTCTTCTAATAGAATTGAACAACCACTCTTCTTTCTCTTTTTAGCTAAATAAAATGAATCTTACTAAAATAAAAAACGAATTGATTTTAAAAATTCCACTATCAAATTCTAGATATAGTACTTAAAAGAATTAAACAACTAACCTCCTTGCTAGCTCCATTAGCCTAAAAATGACAATTATTTTCCTAATAATTTACTTCATTTTAGCACTATATATAAGGTCCATTCCACTTAATCATTCTCATCACAAACAAGAAAAATATATCACAGGCATTGAGCAATCAAGAAAACAAAAACACCCCCACAAATTAATTTTCTTTGATCAAAATGGATAAAAGTGAGTCAACCAAAATTGAAATGGGAGAGAGTAGCAAATTAGAAAGAAAATTAGGAAAAGCTCCACTTTTGGGATCACCAACTCATGCTATTTCATCAAGTGTTCCTATAGTTGCAAATAATAAAAGAGTTGGTAATTACAAGAAGGGAATTTCTATTTTTGATCTAATCTTGAGAATTGCATCTGTTGCTACTTCTATTGGTGCTGCTGTTGGCATGGCAACTGCTGGAGAAACTCTTCCTTTCTTCACTCAATTCTTTCAATTCGAAGCTGGCTATGATGATCTTCCTACTTTTACGTAAGTAATCTGTCTTATTTTCATGACTATAATTTCCACATCTTAGTGAGGCTAACATGTAAATATCCTTCAAGTGACGTGATAATGTAACGTGTTGTACATAACACTACTAGAATACAAGAATTAGAGACCAGACAAAATTTCATAGCTAAACAATAAAAATCTCATGCTAATCTCATTTAGCTACAGATTAATGACGAATTATAAGAAAATTCAATTACCTAAGACCTATTTAGCTTTGGATTAATTAACTAGGAATTATCGACAGATTTCGCAGTTAATTTCATGTTTTTTAGTAGACATAACTTAAACTTGTGTATATATGATACAATGTAATGGCTATTTGTGTAAATATTTGCATGTATAGGCAAGATACTAGTGGTTAATTAATTTGTTGCACATATTTTGTAGGTTCTTTGTGATAGCCATGTCAATAGTGGTTGCCTACCTAGTCCTCTCCATACCATTCTCTATAGTGTGCATTGCACGATCTCATGTCGTTGCTCCAAGACTACTCCTAATTATTTTTGACACGGTAAGAATTACTATCAGAATACGCCTTCACTTTTACTTTGTCTGACACAGTGATACTATCTTTTAAAATGACGTACTTTTGACACTGTATAAACCTTCAACACAATATCAATGTAACAAATCAAAACTATATATTATAAACATCAATTTTTTTTTATTAATGTTGTGCACATTTTTTTAGGCCATTATCACATTGACAACATCAGCAGCAGGAGCTTCAGCAGCCATAGTATACTTAGCACACAATGGTAACCAAGATGCTAATTGGCTTGCATTTTGTAACCAATTTGGTGATTTCTGCCAAACAACTAGTGGAGCTGTGGTGGCTGCTTTTGTCACAATTGTGCTTTTGCTTATCTTGATTGTGTTGTCTGCTATTGCTCTTAAGAGACATTGATTGACCAACAAAAAATAATTGTAATTTGTATTCCTTCTTGTTTTGTGCAAGTGTTAATTTTATTATGATGTTTTTATTATGTTCATTTTGGATGAGGGGGAAGTGTGTTTGTAATGTTGTTTGGTGTTTGTAACTTTTCACTAATCAGGGAGAGGTAAAATTTGTAACATTACAATTGGTGAATTGTGAGAATTAATATTCTGATTTGTAATTTTCTTGTACTCCTTTTTTTTTTTACTATATGCTATTTCATTTTTATGATGTCTATGTAACTTGTTGCAAACACCTATTACCACACAAATTATCATGATATGTAATTTATGATTTTGAAAACCACTCTATTATTGTTTGATTATGCATTAGAATGATTTTTGTTTAGTTTTTGAAGATGAGTTTTTCATATTTGTTGGTTTTGATTAGTTTTTAAGTGATTTTTTTAGTTATAAAATTTCAATTATTTTTCAAGTGAGATGCACGCCGAAACACCTCGTTTTCCCATTCAAACTATCTTTCAAATGTTAAATATCACTGTCAACCTTTCACAACCTTCAAGGGTTCCATCTTCGTGATCAAAGAGAGTATAGCTTGAATAAGGATACTTAAACTTTTTTGGAATGTGAAAAGCACATTTGTGAGCCTCAAACCTTTTATTCAAAGCTCTCTTCAAACCTCCAAAGTAGCGACCTGATGAAAAATGATCTTGAACATCTTTACTTGGCCGGGTATGCTTGCATCACTTTCACCCTTACCATTATCAATCAAATTTTATAGAGTCTCGCTTGAGATAAAGACAATAACATTTAAGACAATCGATATATCATTCAGTTACCAAATGTGAATAAGGTTGTTGAACATCACGTTTATGGGACAATGTCTACAACAAAATCGATGGACTAAAGTCAAAATATATTAAAACATTGTTAAATTCTAAAAAAAATTAAATTTATAATTATATAAGTATAAATTATAGTATTACTTGTACAATATTTTACTTCATATATTTTGGGCTAAAAGGCAAGGGTTTCACCATTATTTGAATTTTGTTCACTGAACAGAGAGTGTAGCAGAGATGTGGCCGAGTGCAGAAGGAGGGCCACCGGAGGTCACTCTAGAAACTTCCATGGGTTCTCTTACACTTGAGGTACTACTATTCTTCTCCATTTTTTCATTCTTTTTGTTAATTTGAAGTTAGGTTTTTGCGTAATGATGATAAAGTTGAAAATTTGCAATTTGTTTAGATGTATTACAAGCAAGCACCAAGAACTTGCCGGAATTTCATAGAGCTTGCTCGAAGAGGCTACTATGATAATGTCAAGTTTCACAGAATCATTAAGGTTTTGTTTTTGTTCATTTTAGGGTTCATTTGGTCCGGAAACAAGTTATTCCAGGATTAGTTATAGCTCGTACCAAATGAGCCGGTATATTGTTGTGCTTTTGGATCTTTATTTATATTGTTTTATCATTTTCGTTTACGGGTTTTTTTCGATTTGGGTATAGGATTTTATTGTGCAAGGTGGAGATCCAACTGGTACTGGAAGAGGCGGAGAATCTATCTATGGGTATGTAGATGTTTTAAATAGTGTTATATGTGTATGTATTTTACTTCAAATTGTATTTGATATCCTATATGAGATAGAAGAAAGCAGGCCAAGTAGGGCATTATAGCTAATTCAATTCTTGTTGGAGAGGTAGATAGTATAGCTAGTTCTTGTTGGAGAGCAAGTTAAGTGGAAACCAATCTAGTTAGTTTTGGGGATAACACACTTTTTTCTACTATAAAATAGGAGCCTCTCTATGCTCTAAGTAAAAGACGCTGAGAAGTAATGCAAGTCTATCTTTTAAGAGCTTTACTCTACCTCTCTTGTTTCACTTGTACTTTATAGTACTCCCTTAGTTTCAATTTGTTTGTTTTACTTTTCTTTTTAGTCCGTTTTTAAAAGAATGGCTCTTTCATGTTTTGACAACTCTTTAATTCTAACTTTCCACATGACATGTTTAAGACTACAAGATTAAAAGACATTTTCTTTAGTTTAACGCCACAAAATTCAAAACTCTTCTTTACTTTCTTAAACTCTGTGCCATTGAAATGGAGGGAGTATTTTTTAATATCTCAACAAGAGACTTATAGTCTTATTTTTATGTTGTTACTTCCAAATTGAGTGCTTTTTCTGAATCAGGTATATTTTCTTCATTTACTTTTCTGTTGTGGGAGCTGACGTTGCCTACTGTTCTTCTTTCCTCTTTATTCTTCCCTTTCTTCTACTCATTCTTAGATCATCCATCAAAATATTTATCCTTTGTCTTCTTTATTAGTCCTCATTATGGGATGTGGATCATGATGTTTGATAGAGAAACCACATGAAATATGTATATGATGCTTTAATTCATGTTTTTTGATTCAAGAATTATAATTAAAACTAATGGAAATGAACTTTATTGCTCTTGTGAGGCAGCATGCCATATATATGGTATTCATGTGATGGCAACCCCTACTGTTATTTCCATCTATCCAATATCTCACAAAGATTGAATGAGCATGTGTAAATTTTATGGTATGGAGAGTGTTCCATAATTAATAATAAATAAATTATTAAAATGCAATAACTTATATTTGCATCAAGGTTGATAAATAGCTTGATTTTGCATAAATATATCTTTAGAATCTACTTAACTCATACCTTTCTAAATTGTTGACATTCAAAAACTTACAAGTCAATTTTTTTTTAACAAATGGTACAACACAACACTAAGATGGTGTGTTAAAAATTAACAAAAGTGTGCAAAACTCCGATCTTATCTACATGGTATCGACATCATTATAAAGGTCATGTTGCACCAAAAAACTATCAAAGAAATGTGTTTAAGGTTATGTATCTTGCTAGGTTTACCTTAAAAAATTCTATTGTTTCTTGCGGTCCAAATTGTTTACCAAATGACCATGGGAATTGAGACTATCTCTTCTGCAACTATGTAAGATATTCAGTATGGATTATGGAGTTATTATTCTCTAGGACATGTCCAAAATGGCAAACAACATGCTCCAAATATGATAAGTTATCTTGCAGTGTAGAAACAACTGTCGACTATCTTTAAGGTTCTCTTCATAAAAGGAGCATCCGTTACATAATTGCATTTTTCCTCTATGCGGATTTAATTGAGGCATTGCTTCCTTAACCACAAGCCAAGAAAAACAAGAAACCAGGGTGCTTAGTTGTGCCAAATCTTCCTCCAAGGCCAAAGATCAATGTCGGAAAAAGTCAATGACATGTAGCAGACAACTTAGAAGATTCCACCTGAATGGAACCTTCATATAATAAACATCCTTGTGTTGATTTGGGAGGATGGTGCTATGGGACTCTAACAGAGAACCAAATCTTGCAATTTCCGAATTCCTTTTTAAAAATAGATTTCATCATTGAGCATCAGAAAAATCGTTTATAGGAGCATTATGAAGTGAGGAAATGTTGTGAAAGGTAGGAGATCTGGGGTGAATTCGCAGGAAGCAGGGGTTTTTGGGAAGATCAATGGGTAATGGTATACACAATCAGATATAGCTTTTCCTGGAAGTTTATTAGCAAGTTTTAGTTCTCTAGAAAATTCACGGGAATTTGTTATGCACAGCACATGTTTAGATATCTTAGAATAACAATTGGGATATTCATATGAGTATGTCTTATTAATTAATCCAACTCACCGCTAATTGGTTAAGCAGAGGAAATTTTTTTGTTCAATCCACATGAAGATTGATCTTAGATAGGCTATTTATTCACGCATGGTGGTACAACCATATCATGGCATTTAACAAATCAAACATGGTTATTAATTCTTCAAATCATGCAGAATAGAACAAAACACATTTCACCAAAACAATTTCACGCATTATATTCAAAAGAAATGGTGAATAGTTGTTCAACAAGTTTGTTTAAGTGATAATGTAATAAGTTCACTGAGGCATTGGCAATCTCAACAGTTGATAAACCAATAAATACAAGATTGCAATGTGTCGTCTCCAAAACAATTGATGTTTTCATCAATGGGATTAGTTATGTGTTGTACTCTCTTTTCCTTGATCAAGATTTTGTTCCAATAGATTTTTCTTAACCAGGAAGTCATGCAAAGGATAAAACCACTAAGCCATAGCTTCTTTCTCTTAAGGGTCCTCTGCAAGGGTGTATAAGAATAATGTAGAATATGACGTATTAGTAATTCTGATATTAGTTATGCGGAGATTATTCTTCTGTACTGTTGGGTATTTCTAAAAATATGGTGGAAATGATGTGGAGAAGGTTTTGAGAGTAATTGTGTCTTTAATCATGCTAATGCATGTATTAAAACCCCTTGCATTGCTAATATCATGCCATGTATTAGTTATACATAGCACAATATCAAATAAAGTGTTCAACTAATGCTTGCAATGGTTAAACGTAGGTTGAAAAAGTGAACCAAACAAAGTATTAGTAATACATAAAACTAATGCATCCTACCAAACGCCCCCTTAAAGTGTTATTATTCCAGCAGTTGCACTAACAACTGGATTATCTTATGTATTTTATAAATCGATGTTACTATATATGAATTGTTTGATGTGAAAAGTAGTTTATAGAATTATCTATTTTTCTTAAAATTTTAAAAAGATGGAGAAAAGGAGAGACAAAATGAAATTGAATGGGTAATCTCTCGTGACTAGAGTTTGCGCTCGAAGTAGCATGTCAAATACATAGATAGGTTGTTGCTGGCATACATCTGTTAAAGGTATAATAAAACCGTTTCTATTGTCAAATAATGTAAATAAATGGCTAACTATCTGTTCAAGGTTGCTGCAAGCAGACATAATATTTTTTATCACGTGCTTAAGCTGTTGTTGTTCTGCATCTAGTTTGTTATCTCCAACGTCTTCGAAGAAGATACATCATTAACAAGGGACTGATGTTGAAGAGTTAATTGGGGCATCTAATGACTATTATTAGTGTCATTTACTGTTATTGATTATCATTTATAGTTATAAACTTGTCTGTCTGACATCGTAAAGAAGATCATCTTTTTGCATACTTGGCCTTTGAGTGACTTCTTAAGTTAACCTTGCAGCCAGAAGTTTGACGACGAGATAAACCCACAGCTAAAGCATACAGGAGCAGGTATCATATCCATGGCTAATGCTGGACCAAATACAAATGGAAGTCAATTCTTCATCACCTTGGCACCTGCACAGTCACTTGATGGTAAGTACACGTATCCAGATTGTTTTCCATTAATTTGTATGAATAGGCCTTTTGTTGTTGAATCAGCTGGCTGTAGTGCAGGTGCTGATTTATTTTTTGGTGCCTTGCTCCCTGAACACCGTTTTTCTGTTTCTATATCAAACAGTAGAACTATGACTTTTAATTGAACTTTTTGATGAAGATAACTTTTAATTGAACTTGAAGATAAGGAACTATTTAAATGAGATAACTTTTAATTGAACTTGAATTTTGGAACACCTTTTTCTCACCATGTATGTGAGGAGGCTCTTCCATGATGAGATGCTGGTCAATATCTTTTGGCTTCTACTGAGGGTGATGAATTCATACCAAACCAAGCTGGAGGAAGAAATCATCTCCTTTCCTAGATTATGTCTTAAAATTCATGACCTACCATATCAAGACTGCCTTAAATAATTAAGTACATGATTCCAAGAACAATTCTTGTGATGGCATTCTCATTTTTTAAATGATAGAAAATGTTTCTTAAGATCTTGATTAATGCTGAATCTAATACTCTTGCCCCAGCTCTGTTGATGTGTCCCTCTAATATGCAATTAGCATAAGCATGGCTAGAACAGTTGTGATCTCTTCTTTGTTTATAGTTTGTTCTTATGGTGCACTATTAGCTGATGAGTTTTCGTTCAATGTGATGTTAGGGAAACATACTATTTTTGGAAGAGTTTGTCGGGGAATGGAAATTGTCAAGAGACTTGGCAGTGTACAGACTGATAACACTGACAGGTATTGTGCTTCCCTATAACATTTGTGTTTATATTAGAATTGAGAACAAATGTCATGCTACAGCATTGCAAAAAATGTTATGCATACAGAAAACATCAACAATCCAGGTCGTCTTTGTTTGGAGAAAATGAAATTTGCAGAAAGACTAGATAATTTTACCACTTTGTATGTAAATGTTCTGGTCAACTTGTCCTTCTCTTTTATATGTTTGAATGCAGAAAAAACTCATTCATGCATTTAATGTTTGTTAGTCCTATCTTTAATCGTACTATTGAGTATGAAAGCTCTAATTCCAGTTCCATTTGATATCAATGCAGAC
The DNA here is from genome assembly GCA_018342035.1 of Solanum appendiculatum. Classification (NCBI taxonomy): domain Eukaryota; kingdom Viridiplantae; phylum Streptophyta; class Magnoliopsida; order Solanales; family Solanaceae; genus Solanum; species Solanum appendiculatum. The sequence goes on along the minus strand of JAGDQO010002433.1, from coordinate 18,923 downwards.
CAATCCATGATGTGAGGATATTGAGGACTACTGTCAAGGATTGATCTTCTGCATCTTTAAAAACAATTGTTATATTAGTGTTTTAATTTTTGTCATCACAACCAAGTTCCATTCTATCTTCTGCTTTCTAAGTGAGAAAAACTGATTTAGGTCTGTATGTGGGGATGGGGATGCTAATTTTGTGCTACCAAAATGATACTAATATGCTATTTTGTGTCATTGGCACTTTTCAACTGGCTTTTGGTATCAAGAAGACCCTTTCGTTAACTACCCATTCAATTCCTGAAGTAGTTTTGGGGTAGGTGACATAGTTTAGATGTGCAATATGCTATCAATCAACGTTTAGAAGTTCTTTTTATTTCTGATGTTGTTTTCCCCCTTTTCGATTGAATGGTGCATGTAAACACTGTTTAAAAGGCTTTTTTGGGACTTGTTCAGTGCTCGCTCGGGGAAGGGCACTTGCAAAACGTCCTGAGGTTCTTTTGTGGGGTTTAGTTTTGTGAGGCTTATGCCCCTAACGTAAGGCTGTGCGTCCTAAACACATGTAATGCTTTGCGGAGCCCTCCATAGGGTGTTGGGGGAGCGGTACGTACATTTTCATCATTTTGAGTCATTTTTGGGCATCTAGGGGCTAATTTAAAGAAATTAGGCGATTTTCTCAGTTTTTTCATGTGTTAGCCCATGACTATTTTGGTGATATTTCTTCCGGATGATTTCTTTTGGAAATTTTTACGGAACCTTCCGTAGGGAGTTAGGGGAGCATTACGTACAATTTTACCATTTTGAGTCATTTTTGGCACTTAGGGGCCAATTTAAAGAAATTAGGTGATTTTTTTGAGTTTTTCGTGTGTGTTAGTTCATGAATATTTTGGTGATATAGCTTCCGGACAATTTCTTTGCGAAATTTTTTCGGAACACTCCGTAGGGAGTTGCGAGATCAGTATGTACAATCTCACCATTTTTTGATTCATTTTTGAGCATTTAGGGGCCAATTCACATGAATCAAGAAATTTTTTCAGTTTTTCGTGTGTTATCCAGTGAATTTTTTGGTGATATGGATTCCGAACGATTTCTATGCAAGATTTTATGAAACCCTTCGTAGGGAGTAGGGTGAGCATTACATATACTTTCACTATTTTTTGAGTCATTTTTGGGCATTTGAGGGCCAATTTTATAAAAATTAGGCGATTTTCTTAATTTTTCGTATGTGTTAGCCTATGAATATGTTGGTGATATGACTGCTGAACGATTTCTTTGCGAAACATTTATGGAATACTCTATAGGGAGTTGGAGGAGCAGTATATACAATCTCACCATTTTTTGAGTTATTTTTGGGCATTTAAGGTCAATTTACAAGAATTAGGCGATTTTCTAACTTTTTCGCGTATGTTAGCCCATGATTATTTTGGTGATATGACTTCTGGATGATTTATTTGTGAAACATTTACTGAACCCTCTATAGGGTGTTAGATGAGCAGTTCGTACAATTTCACCATTTTGAGTCATTTATGGGCATTTAGGGTCAATTTACAAGTATTAAATGATTTTTTCTATTTTTCATGTGTGTTAGCGTATGAGTTTTTTTAGTGATATGATTTCTGGATGGTTTTTTTATGAAACCTTTACAGAAACCTCCGTAGGGAGTTGAAGGGAGCGGTACATACATTCTCACAATTTTGAGTCATTTTTCGGTATTTAAGGGTCAATTTACTGGAATTAGGTATTTTTCTCTATTTTTCGTGTGTTAGCCCATGAATATTTTGGTGATATGGCTTTAGTACGATTTCTTTGTGAAACCTTTATAAAACCCTCCGTAGGTAGTTGGGGGTGCAATACGTACAATCTTATCATTTTTGAGTCATTTTAGGGTATTTAGGGGTCAATTTGCAGGAATTAGGCAATTTTTTGAATATGTCGTGTGTGTTAGTCCATGAATAATTTGATGATATGACTTTTGGATTATTTTTTTACAAAACCTTTACGTAACCCTCCGTAGGGAGTTGTGGGAGAAGTATATATAGTCTCACCATTTTTAAGTCATTTTTGGGCATTTAGGGTCAATTTAGAGGAATTAGGCAATTTTTTAAATTTTTCGTGTGTTAGCTCATGAATATTTTGGTGACATGGCTTCCAGATGATTTCTTTGTAAAATCTTTATGCAACACTCCATAAAAAGTGGGGAAGTAGTACATACGATCTCATCATTTTTTGAGTCGTTTTTGGGCATTTAGAGGCCAATTTGTAAGAATGAGGTGTTTTTCATAGTTTTCGTGTCTGTTAGCCCATGAAAATTTCTGTGATATGACTTTTGGATGAATTTTTATTGAAACCTTTACGGCACCCTCTATATGGAGTTGGGGGAGCAGTACGTATAGTCTCACCATTTTTTGAGTCATTTTTAGGCATTTAGAGGCCAATTTACAAGAATTAGGCGGTTTGCTGAGTTATTTTGTGTGTGTTAGCCCATGAATTTATGGTGAAATGACTTGTGGATGATTTATTTGCAAAACCTTTATGGAACCCTCCATAGAGAGTTAGGGGAGCAACACGTACAATCTCACCATTCTTTGAGTCAGTTTTTGGCATTTAGGGCCAATTTACAAGAATTAAGCGATTTACTCAATTTTTCGTGTGTGTTGACCTATGCATATTTTGGTGATATGACTTTCCGATAATTTCTATCTGAAACCTTTATGGAATCCTCTATAAAGAGTTGGTGGAGCAATGCGCTTAGTCTCACCACTTTTTGAGTTATTTTTGTGCATTTGAGGGCCATTTTATAGGAAAGGTGATTTTCTCAATTTTTCATAAGTGTTAGCCCATGAATATTTTTGTGATATAACTTCCAGACGATTTCTTTGTGAAACCTTTACAAAACCTTTCGTGGGGAGCCGGGGGAGCAATACATACACTTTCACTATTTTTTGAGTCACTTTTGGGGCATTTAGGGGTCAATTTAAGGGAATTAGATGATTTTCTCAACTTTGCGTGTGTGTTGGCTCATGAATATTTTGGGGATGTGGATTTCGGATAATTTTTTTGCAAAACTTTTATGGACACCTCCGTAGGGAGTTGGAGGAGCAGTACGTACATTCTCACCATTTTAGAGTGATTTTAAGGCATTTAGGAGTCAATTTATAGGAATTAGACTATTTTCTTAGTTTTTCGTATGTGTTTTGCCCATGAATAATTTGATGCTTTGACTTACAGATAAGTTGTTTGAGAAATATTTTTGGTGATATGGTTTTCGGATGATTTTTTTATGAAACCTTTATGGAACCCTCCATAGAGAGTTAGAAAAGCAGTACGCACAGTCTCACCATTTTTAGAGTGATTTTTTGACTTTTACGGGCCAATTTAAAGGAATTAGGTAATTTTCTCATTTTTCGTGTGTAAATATTTACCCATGAATATTTTGGTAATACGACTTCTTGATGAATTTTTTGTGAAATCTTTATGGAACCCTCCATACAGGGTTGAGGGAGAAGTACGTACAATCTCACCATTTTTAGAATGATTTTTAGACAATTAGGGGCCAATTTATAGGAATTAGGTTATTTTCACAATTTTTCGTGTGTGTTAGCCCATTAATATTTTGGTTATATGACTTCCGAACGAATTTATTACGAAACCTTTACGGAGGCCTTCGTAGGGAGTTTGGGGAGCATTATGTACAATCTCACCATGTTTAGAGTGATTTTTGGGCATTAAGGGGTCAATTTACAAGAATTAAAGCAATTTTTTCAATTTTTTGGGTGTGTTAGCCTATGAACATTTTGGTGATATGGCATCCAGACAAATTTTTTGTGAATCCTTTATGGAACCTTCCGTAGGGAGTTGGATGAGAAGTACTTACACTCTCACCATTTTAGAGTGATTTTTGGGCATTTAGGAGCCAATTTACAGGAATTAGACGATTTTCTCTGTTTTTCGTGTGTGTTAGCCCATGCATATTTTTGTGATATGGCTTCCTAATGAATTTTTCTAGAAACCTTTATGGAATCGTCCATAGGGAATTGTGGGAACAGTACGTATAGTCTCTCCTTTTTAGAGTGATTTTTGGGCATTTAGAGGCCAATTTACAGGAATTAGGCTATTTTCATTATTTTTCGTGTGTATTAGTCTATGAATATTTTGATGATATGACTTCAGACGAACTATTTGTGAAAATTTTATGGAGCCCTTCGTGGGGTGTTAGGGATTAGTATGTACAATCTCACTATTTTTATAGTGATTTTTAGGCATATAGGGGTCAACTTACAAGAATTAGATGATTTTCTCAATTTGTTGTCGGTGTTAGCCCATGAATATTTTGTAATATGGCTTCCGGATGATTTTTTGTAAAGTCTTTATGGAACCCCTCATAGGGATTCGGGGGAGTAGTACATACAATCTCATCATTTTTAGAGTTATTTTAGGACATTTAGGAGCCAATTTACAGGAATTAGGTGATTTTTTCAATTTTTCGAGTGTGTTTGCCTATGAAACTTTAGTTATATGGCTTCCGGACAAATATTTTGCGAAACCCTTATGGAACCCTCCATAGGGGGTTGGTGGAGCAGTACGTACAGTCTCATAATTTTTAGAGTGATTTTTAGACATTTAGGGATCAATTTAAAGGAATTAGGCGATTTTCTGAGTTTTTCGTGTGTGTTAGTCCATGAATATTTTGGTGATATAGACTTTCGAATAATTTTTTTGCGAAACCTCTAGAAACCCTTTCATGGGGAGTTTAGGGGGCAGTACGTACAGTCTCGCCATTTTTAGAGTGATTTTTGGACATTTAGGGGCCAATTTGTAGGAATTAGGTGATTTTTTCAATTTTGTGTGTGTTATCCATGAATATTTTGGTAATATGGCTTCCGGACAAATTTTTTGTGAAATCTTTATGGAACATTCTTTTGGGAGTTGGGGGAGAAGTACGTATAATCTCACCATTTTTAGAGTGAATTTTTGGCATTTAGGGGCCGATTTGTACGAATTAGACAATTTTCTCAATTTTTCATGTGTGTTAGCTCATTAATATTTTGGTGATATGACTTCCAGATATTTCTTTTGCGAAACCTTTAAGAAACACTCCATGGGAGTTGGGGGAGAAGTATATACAATCTCACCATTTTTTGAGTCATTTTTTGGTATTTAAGGGCCTATTTAGAAGAATTAGGCGATTTTCTCAATTTTTGGTATTTAACCCATGAAAATTTTGATAATATAGCTTCTGGATAATTTTTTCGCAAAACTTTTCTGGAACTATCTGTAGGGAGTTGGGAGATCATTACATACAGTCTCACCATTTTAGAGTGGTTTTTAGGCATTTAGGGGCCAATTTATCAGGAATTAAGTGATTTTCTCGATTTTTTCATGTGTTATCTCATGAATATTTTGTTGATATGGATTCCGAACAAAATTTTGTGAAACATTTATGAAACCTTCCGTAGGGAGTTGAGATAGTAGTAAGTAAACTCTCTCCTTTTTTAGAGTGATTTGTGGTCATTTTGGGGTCAATTCTCTGGTATTAGACGATTTTCTCAATTTTTCGTGTGTTAGTTAGCCTATGAATATTTTGGTGATATGATTTTCAAACGATTTTTTTGTGAAACTTTTATGAAATCCTCCGTAGGGATTTGGGGGAGCAGTACGTACAATCTCACTATTTTTAGAGTGATTTTTGGGCATTTAAGGCCCTATTTACAGGAATTAGGCTATTTTCTCAGTTTTTCGTGTGTGTTATCCTATGAAATTTGGGTGATATGGCTCTAGATGATTTTTTCGCGAAATCTGTATAGAACCCTCTATAGGGAGCTGGGGAGTAGTACGTATAGTCTCACCATTTTTAGAGTAATTTTTGGACATTTAGGGGCCAATTTATATGAAGGCGAAATGGTATGGTGGACCCTTGTACTTGTATCGATTTGTATTGTGGACCCTTCTACGTACCCATTTGTCATCTAGACCCATGAACCCATCCAAACCCAACATTTTAAGCACATTTTTTGATGTGGCTTCCTATGTGGCAAGAGTCCACATGGAGCGTGTGAAACACACAAACCAGGAGCGTGAGACATTCCAAAAAGGCATTAATGGTCCGTTTTGAGACATTAAAGTTGTCTCTTCTTCCTCATTTGCATTCATCACCATTGTTGGCCAAATTTAAGTTTTTTTTCTTCTCTTCTTGATCTTGTGTCTCCAAATTTCTTCTCCTTTATTTTTTTTCCTTCGATTTAAAGGCATCTCTTCTTCCTCTTTGTGCGATTCTATTGTATTTTTGTTGGTTTGATTTAAATGCTTCAAGCTCATTTCCAAATAGTAGTCCTCCTATCTTAAATTAAAAACTAAAAAACAACAATCTCTTCAAGAATTTCTTGAAGCATTAGAAAACTAGGGCAAAACAAAGCTCATCACGAAAAACCCTTCACAAAAGATAAAAACCCTAAAGCAACTACACCAATGAACTTCGATCTTCACAACGCCGCCAGCCCCAAACTCCGGCGAGATTGTGAACAACCAGACCACCCAACAAATCCCCACTCTTCCTCAACACCACCAGTCACCACCAAAATTCCAACCCAACAGAACCCAAAATCAACTCCGAGTTCTGGGGAGATTGTGAACAACAAGAAATCATTCCGACATTTTTTCTTCAATGGAAAGAGTAGAAGAGGTTGGGAAAGGAAAAGTGTAAGGAAGATGAGAGAGAGAATTTGAATGAAATTGTGGGAATAATGATAGGTATAACAGAGGAAAATAAAAATTGGAAAAAGAAGTACATATACATTAATCAAATATAATAAAAGGAAATGATGATGTGGAGGGGTTATATATACATTTGTCATTTTATAATCATACATGTCAGTTTATAATTATTTTAAAAATTATGTGTCAAGCATTTGTGATACACACACAGCTGAGTAGGAAAAAATGTGTTTAAAATGTTGCGTTTGGATGAGTTCAGGGGTCCAGATGATAAAGGAGTAAGTAGAAGAGTCCACAATACAAACCGATACAAGTACAAGGGTCCACCAGACCATTTCGCCTTATAGGAATTAGGTGATTTTATTAGTTTTTCATGTGTGTTAGTACATGAATATTTTTGTGATATGACTTACGGATGAATTTTTTGTAAAACCTTTATGGAACCTTCCATACAGAGTTGGGAGAGTTATATGTATAGTTTAATAATTTTTAGAGTGATTTTAGGGCATTTTGGGGCTAATTTACACGAATTAGGTGGTTTTTGAGTTTTTCGTATGTGTTATCCATAAATATTTTGGTGATATGCTTCAAGACAATTTTTTTGCGAAACCTCTATGGAATCCTCTGCAAGGAATTATGGGAACAATACGTACAATCTCTTCTTTTAGAGTGATTTTTGGGCATTTAAGGACCAATTTACAAGAATTAGGCAATTTTCACAGTTTTTCATGAATATTTTGGTGATACGGATTTCAATGAATTTTTTGCGAAATCTTTATGAAACACTCTGTATAGATTTGGGGGAACAAAACGTACAATCTCACTATTTTTAGAGTTATTTTTTGGCATTTAGGGGCCTATTTACAAGAATTACGTGACTTTCTCAGTTTTTCGTGTATGTTAGCCGGTGAAATTTTGGTGATATGGCTTCCAGATGAAATTTTTGTGAAACCTTTATGGAATCCTCCGTAGGGAGTTGTGGGAACAGTATGTACAGCCTCACCTTTTAGAGTGATTTTTGGGCATTTAGGGACTAATTTACATGAATTAAGCGATTTTCATAGTTTTTCGTATCTGTTAGTCTATGAATATTTTTTGTGAAACTTTTATGGAGCCCTCCATAGAGAGTTGGGGAGCAGTACACACAGTTTAACTATTTTTAGAGTAATTTTTGGGCATATAGGGGCTAATTTACAAGAATTTGGAATTTTCTAAGTTTTTCAGGTGTGTTAACCCATGGATATTTTGGTGATATGCCGTTCAAACCAATTTTTTTCGAAGCTTTTATGAAACCTTCCGTATGAATTTGGGAGAGCAGTACGTACAGTCTCACTATTTTAGAGTGATTTTTTTGACATTTAGGGGCCTATTTAGATGAATTAGGCGATTTTCTCACTTTTTTGTTTGTGTTAGCCCATTAAATTTTGGTTATATGGATTCTGGATGAATCTTTTGTGAAACCTTTATGGAACCTTTCATATGGAGTTGGGGGAGCAATACGTATAGTTTCACCATTTTTAGAGTGATTTTTGGACATTTAGGGGCCAATTTATAGGAATTAGGCGATTTTCTTAGTTTTTCGTGTGTGTTAGTATATGAATATTTTGATGATATGACTTTTGTACGATTTTTTTGTGATACCTTTATGGAACCTTCCGTAGGGACAATATCACAATTTTTAGAGTAATTTTTGGGCATTTAGGGGACAATTTATAAGAATTAGATGATTTTCTCCATTTTTCGTGTGTGTTAGCCCATAAATATTTTGGTTATATGAATTCCAGATGATTTTTTTGTGAAACCTTTATGGAATCTTCCATTGGAAATTATGAGTACAGTACGTAGTCTCACATTTTTAGAGTGATTTTTGGACATTTAGGGGCCAATGTACAGTAATTAGGCGATTTTTGCAGTTTTTCGTATGTGTTAATCTATGAATATTTGGTGATACAGCTTCTGGACAAATTTTTTGTGAAACCTTTATGGAGCCCTCTGTAGAGAGTTGGGCAGTATTATGTATAGTCTTACTATTTTTTGAGTGATTTTTGGGTATATAGGGGACAATTTATACGAATTAGACGATTTTCTCAGTTTTTTCGTGTGTGTTAGTCCATGAATATTTTTGGTGATATGACTTTCGAATGAATTTTTTTGAAACATTTATGGAACCCTCCATAAGGATTTGGGGGAGCAATACGTACGGTCTCATCATTTTTAGAGTGATATTTTGGCATTTAGGGGCCAATTTACAACAATTAATTAATTTTCTCAATTTTTCGTGTGTTAGCTCATGAAATATTGGTGATATGGATTATGGACGAATTTTTTGCGAAACCTTTATGGATCTCTTCATAGAAGGTTGGGGGAACAGTACATACAGTCTCACCATTTTTCGAGTAATTTTTGAACGTTTAGGATCAATTTATAGGAATTAGGTTATTTTCTCAGTTTTTCTTATGTGTTAGTCCATGAATATTTTGGTGATGTGGCTTCCAGAGGAATTTTTTGTGAAACCATTATGGAACCTTTTGTAGGGAGTGTGAGTGCAGTATGTACAGTCTCACCATTATTAGAGTGATTTTTGAGCATTTAGGGGCTAATTTATAAGAATTCGGTGATTTTCTCACTTTTTCGTGTGTGTTAGCCTATGAATATTTTGGTAATATGACTTTGAGATGATTTTTTTGCAAAATCATTATGGAACCCTCTATAGGGATTTGGAGGAGTAGTACAGTCTCACCATCTTTAGAGTGATATTTGGGCATTTAGGGGTCAATTTAAATGATATAGGCGATTTTCTTAGTTTTTGTGTGTGTTAACCTATGATATTTTTGTGATATAACTTCCGAATGAGTTTTTTGTGAAACCTTAATGGAACCCTCCATTGGGAGTTGGGGAGCAATACGTATAGTCTTACAATTTTTGGAGTGATTTTTTGGCATTTAGGGCCAATTTACAGGAATTAGACGATTTTCACACTTTTTCGTGTGTGTCTATGAATATTTTGGTGATATGGCTTTCAGACGAATTTTTTTTTAAACCTTTATTGGGCCCGACGTAAGGAATTAGGGAGTAGTACGTACAGTCTCACTATTTTTAGAATGTTTTTTTAGCATATAGTGGTCAATCTACACGATCTAGGCGATTATTTTAGTTTTTTCATGTGTAGTAGCCAATGAATAATTTGGTAATATGGCTTCTGAATAAATTTTTTGTGAAACCTCTATAGAATCGTACATAGGAATTTGGGGGAGTAGTACATATTGTCTTACCATTTTTAGAATGATTTTTTGGCATTTAGGGATAATTTTTCAAGAATTAGGTGATTTTCTTAAATTTTTCGTGTGTGTTAGCTCAGGAAATTTTAGTTATTTGGTTTCCAAATAAATTTTTGCGAAACCTTTATGGAACCCCTCCATAGGGAGTTGGGGGAGTAGTACGTACAATCTCACCATTTTTCGAGTTATTTTTGGACATTTAGGGGCCAATTTATAGGATTTGGGTAATTTTCTCAGTTTATCGTGTGTGTTAGCCTTGAATATTTTGTTGATATGGCCTTTGTAAGAATTTTTTTTGAAACCTTTAGGGAACCTTTTGTAGAAAGTTATGGGGGGAAGTACGTACAATTTTACCCTTTTTAGAGTAATTTTTGGGCATTTAGGGGCCAATTTACAGGAATTAGACGATTTTCTCAATTTTTCGTGTGTTAGCCCATTAATATTTTGGTGATATGATTTTCAAATATAAATTTTGCGAAACATTTATGGAACCTTCCGTAATGAGTTGGGGGAGCAGTAAGTACAATATCACTTATTTTAGAGTGATTTTTCGGCATTAAGTGGCCAATTTCCAGAAATTTGCCGATTTTATCAATTTTTCGTGTGTGATAGCGCATGATTATTTTGGTCCTATGGACCCTTCACTGGGAGTTAGGGGAGCAATACATACAATCTCTCTATTTTTGTGTCATTTTTGGACATTTACGGGATAATTTATATGAATTAGGTGATTTTCTCAATTTTTCGTGTGTGTTAGCATATAAATATTTTGATGATATGGCTTCCGGATGAATTCTTTGTGAAATATTTATGGAACTCTGTGCAGAGAGTTGGGGGAGCAGTACGTACCGTCTCACAATTTTTAAAGTGATTTTTGGGCATTTAAGGGCCAATTTACATAAATTAGGCAATTTTCTTAATTTTTCGTGTGTATTAGCCAATGAATATTTTTTGGTGATATAACTTTCGGACAATTTTTTCACGCAACCTTTATGGAACCCTCCTTAGGGAGTTGATGGAGAAGTACGTACAGTCCCACCGTTTAAATTTTGATTTTTGGGCATTTAGTGGCCAATATACATGAATTAGGTGATTTCTTAAGTTTTTCGTGTGTGTTAGCTCATGAATATTTTGGTGATATGGCTTCCGGATGAATTTTTCGTGATAGCTCTATGGACCGCAGGCTCCACTCCTGGTGGTGCCCTTCCGTCAATTCCTTTAAGCTTCAGCCTTGCGACCATACTCCCCCCGGAACCCCGCAGTAGGGGCCTTTGGCCCCCAAGGGCACGTGTCGTTGGCTAAGTTGCCGCGACGGAAGCGTCACGGTGACCGCCTTAAAGTACAATTTCCATCGAGTGGCCCTCGCGCCTCGTCAGCGGAGTGCGTGGGGTGCTTCTCTTGAAACACAAGCGACTCTCGGCAACGGATATCTCGACTCTCGCATCCATGAAGAAAGTAGCGAAAAGCCTTGGCAAATGCTTTCGCAGTTGTTCGTCTTTCATAAATCCAAGAATTTCACCTCTGACTATGAAATATGAATGCCCCCGACCCTTCGTAGGGTATTGGGGGAGCAGTATATACAATCTCATCATTTTTGAGTAATTTTTTGGCACTTAGGGGCCAATTTATAAGAATTAGGCGATTTTCTTAATTTTTCGTGTGTGTTAGCGCATTAATATTTTGGTGATATGACTTCTTGACTATTTCTTTGCGAAACCTTTACGGAACTCTCCGTAGGAAGTTGGGGGAGCAGTACGTACGCTCTCACCATTTTTGAGTCTTGTTTGGACATTTAGGGTTTAATTTACAGGAATTAGGCGATTTTCTTAATTTTTCATGTGTGTTAGCCCATTAATATTTGGGTGATATGGCTTCTGGATGATTTATTTGCGAAACCTTGACGGAACTCTCTTTAGGAAGTTGGGGGAGCAGTACGTACACTCTCACCATTTTTTGATTAATTTTTGGACATTTACAAGATAATTTATAGGAATTTGATGATTATTTTTAGTTTTTCGTGTGTTAGTATATAAATATTTTGATGATATGACTTCTAGATGAATTTTTTGTGAAACATTTATGGAACTATGTGTAGAGAGTTGGGGGAACAGTACGTATAGTGTCACAATTTTTGAAGTGAGTTTTGGCATTTAAGGGCCGATTTACATGAATTAAGCAATTTTCTCTATTTTTCGTGTGTGTTAGCTCATGAATGTTTTTTGGTGATATGACTTTCGGTCGATTTTTATGCGAAACCTTTATGGAACCCTCCGTAGAGAGTTGTAGGTGCAATACATACAGTCTCACAATCTTAAAAGTTTTTTTTGGACATTCAGGACCAATATACATGAATTAAGCGATTTTTTAAGTTTTTAGTGTGTAACGCTCATAAATATTTTTGTGATTTGGCTTCCAAATGAATTTTTAGTGAAACCTCTATGGAACCCTCCGTAGGGTATTGGGGGAGCAGTACATACAATCTCACCATTTTTTAGTCATTTTTGGGCTTATTGGGGCCAATTTACATGAATTAGGTGATTTTCTCAAATATTCGTGTGTTGGCCCATGAATATGTAACACCCCAGCTTTTGAAAAGAAAGAAAATGCAGTTTTAAAATTTTTCTGGTGCCAGTGACGACGGAGGCCATCTACGGACCGTAGGTGGAGTGACGGGCCGTAGATGGTAACTGTCGATGGCCCTGCCAGCTTTATAAATGTTGAGTTTCTGTACCTTGACCTACGGAATAGCAGGACAGTTCGTAGTTCAGTTGACGGGTCGTAGATGGGTTCCGTAGATGCCTTCCAGACTTAGCCAAATTTTCAGTCCAAAACGATCTTTCTGAATCGATTGACGGAAGAGCAGGTCGGTCCGTTAGTAGATGTACGGACCGTAGGTCCTGTCCGTCGATTAGCCCCGACAGTTTATTTAAGGGCTTTTTGGACTTTTTCCCTAAATGTTTATTCCTTATACTAGACGATTTTGCCCCTTAACCTTGGCCCTATTTATATTTTTCTAAGCCCTAACCCCTTCATTTTCCAACTCTCATCTCTCAAAATATTTCTCTCTCTAGAAGAACAAGAAGGAGAAGAAGAGAGCTAGGGTTCTCATCAAGGTCATCAATCCCCTTTTATTTCAAGGCATTGTCATTGAGGTATGATAGTATTTACCATTTGGAGTCTTTCCTCCAATGGGTCCTCTTTTCCTTAAGGTTTTCAAGGCATAGTCTTGCCCAAGAGAGTTAGGGTTTGACATATTCTTATGGGTGCTTCGTTATGCTTTCCATTGTTGATGTTATGGATGATAGTGCACGATCTAGCGTGGTAAAGTAAGCTAGTGCACGGTTTAGCGTGGTTTACATGCAACTTGGTGAATCCCATGAGCTTATGCTAAGTATCCCCCAATTTATGATTATGCTTAGATTGTGGGTTGATTGAGAAAAGATGAATTGCATGAACTCTTTGTGAAGTGAGTTAAGGATTATGATTATCAAGCTATAAATTCCATGTAAGACTATGAATGATGAAAAGAGGATATTTTATGAAAAGATGCATGTTGAATCAAAATCTATGATTTTCCTCTATTATGTGGGTTCCCTCAATTATGATTAAAATTGCCTTGATTTATGGCTTTCTAAGTGTTTGCTTGCATTGAATTGCATGTTTGAGGAGAAGCTTATGAACCCATGATTTATGAGTTAAGAGCATGATGAGCTATGTAAATATAAAGCTTGTGAACTCATGCATGTTTTATGAAGTTTATGATATGTTAGTGCATTTTGTTGAGTTGTGAAAGGGTTTCTCATGTAATGCTCAACCTATGAGTGTGAAAGGTTTTCTCACACATAATGATTCATAACTTGTTGAAAGGTTTGCTCAACTAAGCTTGAATCCATGATTAATGAACTATTCTATGAAGGGACAAGAGGCGATTACCCATGTTCCCCAATGTAGATAAGAGACGATTACCTATGTCTACTAATAATGAAATCATGACTAATAGAAGAACAAGTGGCGATTACCCATGTTCTTAAGGAGCTATTCTATGAAGGGACAAGAGGCGATTACCCATGTTCCTTAATGTAGACAAGAGGTGATTACCCATGTCTACCTAAGATAAAATGAACTATGATGATTCCGTGGGAAATATGCTTAGTACCGAGTGGACAAGTGGCGATTACCCATGTCCTATAACCTATGTGCCACCATAGGGTGATGGTCTATGATAGACACAATCTAAGCAGTTCATGGTCTTACCTTGGCAAGTTGGACATCCCTTTTCGGTGTGAGGCAGACACCGGATTCCATGTTGATAGCTCACATGGTCTTATATGTCGGTTAAGGCTATTTCCCCACAAGTTAATGAACAAGTGTTCTCAGGATGATGGTTTAAAGTGGAGTAAAGGAAAGATGAATAGCTTGTCTTGGCCATGTTTTATGCTTCATGTTTCTTATGTTCTATCATGTTTTAGCTTGGCCATTACATGTCCTGATTATATGTCATTCTAGCATGGTTTATATGCCCTTTTATACATTGCTATCATACTTGGTACTTGATTGTACTAACGCATACTTTTGCCAACATTGATTCTATTGATGTAGGACTTGGCGGTTCTTCTCATTCCACTCGTGGCCAGTCAGTTCCAGTGATAGTGAAGACTTGGTGAGGCCTCTTATGTCCGAGGACCTAACCTTGTTACTTTTTCATGCTTTCCGTTATGCTTTTAAATATTGTACTGGGCTGCGTCCCAAACCTTCATTTCTATTCTCTTATGTTAGATGGCTTGAAACATAAGTTGTAGACTTCCGCTGTTTTGTTATATAATGCTTTTTTAGTTCTTTTCTCTATTATCTTGTATGTCATGTATGCTAAGGGCTTGTGTGAGGCCTCTCGGGGTCTTGTACGCCATGTTACATCTAGGGGCTACCCTGGGTCGTGACAGAATATTTTGGAGATATGGCTTCTGGATGATTTCTTTTTGAAACCTATGTGGAATTCTCCGTAGGATGTTGGGGGAGTAGTACGTACACTCTCACCATTTTTTGAGTCATTTTTGGGCATTTAGGGTCTAATTTATAGGAATTAGGTGAGTTTATTAATTTTTCGTGTGTTAGCCCATGACTATTTGGGTGATAAGGCTTTTGGATGATTTCTTTGCGAAACCTTAACGGAACTCTCTGTAGGAAGTTGGGGGAGCAGTACGTACACTCTCATAATTTTTTGAGTCATTTTTGGACATTTACGAGATAATTTATAGGAATTAGGTTATTTTCTAAGTATTTTTGTGTGTGTTGGCTTATGAATATATTGATGATATGACTTTTGGATGAATTTTTTGTGAAACATTTATAGAAATCTGTGCAGAGAGTTGGGGGCGCGCAGAGAGATGGGGGAGCAGTACGTACACAATCTCATAATTTTTAAAGTGATTTTTGGGCATTTATGGGACAATTTACATGAATAAGGTGATTTTCTCAACTTTTTGTGTGTGTTAGCCTATGAATATTTTTTGGTGATATAGCTTTCAGACGAATTTTTTGAGAAACCTTTATGGAACCATCCGTAAAGAGTTGGTGGACCAGTACGTACAGTCTCACCATTTTAAAAGTGATTTTTGGGCATTTAAGGGCTAATATACATGAATTAGGCGATTTCTTAAGTTTTACGTGTGTGTTTGCTCATGAATATTTTGGTGATATGTCTTTCGGTGAATTTTTTGTTAAACCTCTATGGAACCCTTCGTAGGGTATTAGGGGAGCAGTACGTACAATCTCATCATTTTTTGAGTCATTCTTGGGCACTTAGGGGTCAGATTTTATGAATTAGGCAATTTTCTTTAATTTTCGTGTGTGTTAGCCCATGAGTATTTTGGTGATATGGCTTCTGTCTATTTTTTTTTGAAGCCTTTTTGGGACCTTCCGTAAGTATCTAGGGGAGCAGCAATTGAAGCCTCTGAAATTTTCACAGCATTTTTGGGCATTTACGAAGCATTTAATAGGAATTCTCATTTTTCGTGCGTGTTAGCCCATGAATATTTTGGTGATATGACTTACGATCAAGTTTTATCCGAAACCTTTTGGGGACCCTCACTAAGTACCCGATGGAGCAGCAGGTGAAGCCTCAGAAATTTTCACTACGTTTTTGGACATTTACGAAAACTTTGATAGAAATTAGGCGATTTTTCTCATTTTTCGTGTGTGTTAGCCCATTAATATTTTGGTGATATGACTTCCAGTTAATTCTTTTAGAAACCTTATGGGGCACTCACTGTAAGTATCCGGGGGAGCAGCAGGTGAAGCCTCGAGAATTTTCACGGCATTTAAAAGGAAGTAGGCGATTTTTATCATTTTTCGTGTGTGTTAGCCCATGATTATTTTGGTGATATGACTTTCGGTCAATATTTTTACGAAACTTTTTGGGAACCCTCCGTAAGTATCAGGGGGAGTAGCAAGTGAACCCTCAAGAATTATCACGACGTTTAAGGGCATTTACGAGGCATTTAATAGGAATTAGGCGATTTTTCTCATTTTTCGTGTGTGTTAGCCCATGAATATTTTGGTGAATGTCTTCCGATCAATTTTTTTCTGAAACCTTTTGGGACCCTCTGTAAGTACCCGGGGGAACATCATGTAAAGCCTCGAATATTTTCACGGCCATTTTGGGCATTTACGAGGCATTTGTTAGGAGTTAGGCGATTTTTCGTGTGTGTTAGCCCATTAATATTATTGTGATATGGCTTTAGGTCAATTTTTTTTCGAAACCTTTTGGGGACCCTTCGTAAGTACCCGGAGGAGCAGCATGTGATGCCTCGAGAATTTTCATTGCGTGATAGGGCATTTACGAGGCATTTAGTAGCAATTATGCAATTTTTCTCATTTTTCGTGTGTGTTAGCCCATGAATATTTTGGTGATATTGTTTCCGGTCAAATTTTTTCCTAAACCTTTTGGGGACCCTCCTTAGTACCCGAGGGAGCAGAAGGTGAAGTCTCGGGAATATTTACGGTGTTGTTGGCCTTTTACGAGGCATTTAATAGGAATTAAGCGATTTTTTTCATTTTTCGTGTATGTTATCCCATGAATATTTTAGTGATATGGTTTCCGATCAATGTTTTTCTGAAACCCTTTGGGTACCCTTCGTAAGTACTCGGGAGAGCATCAGGTGAAGCCTTGAGAATTATCACGGTCTTTTGGCATTTACGAGATATTTACTAGGAATTATGCGATTTTTCTACATTTTCGTGTGTGTTAGCCAATGAATATTATGGTGATAAAGCTTACGGTGAATTTTTTTCCGAAAAAATTTGTGGACCCTCCGTAAGTACCCCGAGGAGCAGCAGGTGAAGCCACGAGAATTTTAACAGCATTTTTGGGAATTTACGAGGCGTTTAATAGGAATTAGGCGATTTTTCTCATTTTTCGTGTGTGTTAGCCCATTAATAGTTTGGTGACATGTCTTTCCGTCAATTTTTTTTCGAAACCTTTTGGGGACCCTCCGTAAGTACCCAGGGGAGAAGCAGGTGAAGTCTCGGGAATTTTTATGACATTTTTGGGCATTTACGAGGTATTTAATAGGAATTAGGCGATTTTTCTCATTTTTTGTGTGTGTTAGCTCATGAATATTTTGGTGATATAACTTCCGGTCAATTTTTTCCGAAACCTTTTGGGGACCCTCTTTAAGTATTCGAGGGAGCAGCATGTGAAGTTTCAGAAATCTTCACGATGTTTTTGGCCATTTACGAGGCAATTAATTGGAATTAGGTGATTTTTCTCATATTTCGTGTGTGAGCCCATGAATATTTTGGTGATTTGACTTCCGGTCAATTTATTTCGAAACCTTTTGGGAACCCTCTATAAGTACCCGGTGGAGCAGCAGGCGTAGCCTCAAAAATTTTGACGACGTTGTTGGGCATTCACGCGGCATTTAGTAGGAATTAGGTAATTTTTCTCATTTTTTGTGTGTTAGCCCATTAATATTTTAGTAAAATGGCTTCATGTTAATATTTTTCTGAAACATTTTGGGGAACCTCCGTAAGTACCCGACGGAGCAGCAGGTGAAGCCTTGAAAATTTTCACGACGTTTTTGGGCATTTATGAGGCATTTAATAGGAATTATGCGATTTTTTCTTATTTTTCGTGTGTGTTAGCCTATGAATATTTTGTTGATATGGGTTTCGGTAAAAAAAATTTCGAAACCTTTTGGAGACCTTCCGTAAGTAACCAGCGGAGCAGCAGGTGAAGTCTCAAGAATTTTCACAACGTTTTGGGCACTTACGAGGCATTTAATTAGAATTAGGCGATTTTTTTCATTTTTCGTGTGTGTTATCCCATAATATTTTGGTGATATGACTTCCGGTCAATTTTTTTCCTAAACCTTTTGAGAACCCTTCGTAAGTACCCGGGAGAGCAGTAGGTGAAGCCTCGAGAATTTTCACGGCTATTTTGGATATTTATGAGGCATTTAATAGGAATTATGTTATTTTTCTATTTTTTGTATTTGTTAGCCCATTAATATTTTGGTGATACGGCTTCTGGTCAATTTTTTCCTAAACCTTTTGGGGACCTTCCGTAAGTACCCGAGGGAGCAGCAGGTGAAGCCTCAGAAATTTTAACGGCGTTTTTGGGCATTTATGAGGCATATAATAGGCATTAGGCGATTTTCTCATTTTTCATGTGTATTAGCACATGAATATTTTGGTGATATGGCTTTCGGTCAATTTTTTTTCAAAACCTTTTGGGGAATCTCCGTAAGTATCTGGAGGAGCTGCAGGTGAAGCCTCGGGAGTGTTCACAATATTTTTGGGCATTTACGTGGCATTTTATATGAATTAGGTATTTTTTCTAATTTTTCGTGCGTTAGCCCATGAATATTTTGATGATATGGCTTCCGGACAATTTTTTTCGAAACCTTTTGGGGACCCTCCGTAAGTACCTGGGGGAGCAGCACGTGAAGCCTG